>JAIUZE010023802.1:0-24299 GCA_022085475.1 Heliosperma pusillum | reverse complement strand
AAGGGGACCAGCTGCCGGCTACCCGGCTGGCACCCATAGTAACAATTGAAAACCAACCAAAATGCAGCGTGTCCCAGCCGGTCAAAGGGACCGGCTGCCGGCTACCCGGCTGGGACCAAAGTCATACGAGAAAAACAAAGGCAAATTGGTATGTGTGTCAATCGGTCGGCTGAACGGCTGTCGGTCGGCCGGCTGAGACATGATGCATACTATAATTCTACGTAAACAACAATTCAACATCAGCCACTCCCCAGCCGGTCAGCTGACCGGCTGCCGGTCGGCGGGTGGGGTCAAAATCACACGAAATTCACAATTTCACTAAGGCTCAACATACAACAATCATCATCTAACATCACAAATCATCAATTCTCATTATCAATTATCAACTAACAACAACTATCATCAACAACACAATTCCTCTTATTACTAATCCTATTCTAAATACGATTACTAACATAGAAAACATATTATAACACGTAAATGATATCGAGTAACCCTTCACCGTTACCTTTTTGCGTCTTCAATCCTCGTCAATGTCCTCCTCTACTAAGTAGTAGTCTTTGTCGAGGTCTTGGAGGTCACCACCTACAATTGGACAATAAAAGATGAATATAATTCACCTTTGAGAAAGACGGATAAATTGAAAAGCGAGAAAGGCGGTAATTTTATTACCAATTAAGATAGAGGACGATGAGAGGGAGAGATTAAGACGAACTTTAGTGAATTTGAGCCAGAAATGAAGGAGTAGAATTGATTATGAGCTTGAGCAAGTATGGAGGTTAGGGTTTTGGTGGTTACTTGGTGAGGAAGAAGTAAGTGGAAGAATATGAGGGAGTTAGGGTGTAAAAGAGAGTATGAGGGAGTAAGTGGAAAAACATGGGAAAAAGCCCATAAACGTCTTATGACGTAACTTACTTGGAATCTCGCGTAAAGTCTGAAAACGAACTCGGAAATTCTAAAATAGATACGGGAAATTTAATTCTAGACTAAAACAAAATTCGCTGAAAAGTATCCGTAAAATATTTTAAAATACAAATATGGTACATTTGCGGGTGTTACAATAACCCCACCTTTTAAAAAGTTTCGTCCTCGAAACTTGAGAGTAGAAAACAAAAGTATCAAAGACAAGAATCGATTTTCAAAATCAACACGAAAACTTTTACAAGGGACACATTTATGAAACGAGGTTCTTCTCGAAAACGGTTTAAGGAGATTTTTCATAAGTGCGAAACTTTATTTACGGATCTCAAGAGTGCCCGTCGCGAACGAGAACTCTAGCTATCAAAAATCAAATCAATGTCGAAATAGTGAAATCGAAAATCAAACAAGTGTCAGTAAGTGTAGGACTAGTCACCAGATGTCTCTAATAACAAGTCCAAACATCCAACCAACGCATAATCCAAGTATAAAAGCAAAAGAAATCTATTTTCTCCAAAACGAGGGTACAAAATCCATCTTTAGACTTCTTTAAAAAGTTAAATTAGAAATACAATATGGAGATTTGAAGGTTTTCTCAAAGATAAAATCAAAATAAGAAGACATTACACGTACATAGAGCGACTCCAACATCGAAATCACAAATCGCGATACTAAGAGGTACGTCCAAGGAGCAAAATAGACCAAAAAGGGGAAGGATTGAAGAGTAGCAGATTGAGCAAGGATCAATTGGAGGGAAAAGAGAGGGATGAACTCCAAACCTATCTTTCATCTATGATAACTCAAACGTCGCTCGCAACTCGACATCTAACTTCACGAACAAACTAGTCCTCAAGAGTGTGTAATTTATCCTCAACATTTTCGATCATTAGATTCCTACAAAATATTTCATAATCATGAAATCTCGAGCAACAAATCCCAATTATTCAAATCCAATTAGTATCTACTAAAGTCCATCGGCACGGTTGACTCCACAACTAATAATCCACATGAAAGATTTATTACGTACTCTAATCTTCTTAGTTCCATCAAAACTCTTATTAGCAACCGCCAACAAAATATTTATGTCTAGGGAAACATTATCGCTAACAACCACAAGGTAAAAGAGACTTACCATGAAATCCCTTGATCCAATTCATTCCAAAACTCATTATCCTAAATCATTAACAATGAACCTCCTCATCTTCAAAAGTTAAATCACAAAACCTCAAGAGAGATTAGTCACAAATCTCAATCACTTATATGTTGCCAATCACGGGGAAATACGATCATTAATCAAATTATTTAGCTCATTAACTCAAAATACATTGGTCTTCGCTTATGATAATATTTCTCAAGTTTGGTCATCCAATCCAAATTCCACAAAGTAATTATCCCTGTTAGGGTCCAACATTTAAAAACAATAAATTCCCAATTAACATTTAAAGAAAGCACTAAAATTCTTAACCACAACAACCAACTATCATTACGCTTATTTCAATCCTCAAAATGATATTGCAACATCAAGTTTCATAGTCTAAAACCACTAAGAGAGGTTCATCCTAAGTTTATCCTCAATTCCTTATAATCATCTAAACATGAAACTAGCTCAATAGGGCGGGTAGGTACCATATTTGAAACTTCTTCAAAACACACCTACTAACTTCTTACGTTAGCTAATAAGAAAACCACCTCACAAGAGAGTAGGGAATACGGACATGATACAAGGAACGCTAGGAGGCATCATCAAAAGACTACGATAAGATGGAATTAAAAGACGAAGGCGGAAAAGGAAGACTAGGTTGATCTAAGGAAGTGAACCTACCAGTCACGATCTCCGGGAGGCATCGGCTTCGGCTCGGCTGAGTACATAGCTGGATCCTTTAGTTTTGGCACCGGGTGCGGGAGTCTGACGATCGGGGCACTCACGAACGCGGTGTCCAGGCTTCTTGCAGAAAAATCAAAAGAGGGGCCTATCATAGCATCCTACTTTGGGGTGAAATGGTTTCCTACAACCATCACAAAATCGACTTTGAGCTTGAGCTTGGAGGGGAGCATCGGCGTTTCGGGGGGCATTGAAACGCCTCTGGTTAGCATAAGCATTAGAAGAAGAGGGAGTGAAAGGTCTTTTGTCATGGAAGTTTGACCTTGGATTGAAAGAGGGAAAAGGAGATGGATTCTTCATCTTCGCTCCATCTCTAATGGCCTTCATGGAGTCCTCGGCGCGAAGGGCAACATCATATAGATCTCTGAAAGATGTAGAGCTCCTCCTTACTTTGCTTTGCAGCAAAGCACTAAGCTTATTACAATAGTAAAAAGCTCGATCTTCATCATCCTTGATGAGTCCTGGTGCAAAGTGAGCAAGCTTGTTGAATTGAGTGGTGAAGTCTTGGGTCATCAAATCACCTTGCTTGAAGTCGATGAATTCTTTGAGTCTTTGCTGCTTGAGCTCCATGGCGTAAAATCGGTCCTCAACGAGAGCCTTGAAACATTCCCAATCGAAATTGATTTCAAGAATAGCGGTAAGATTAGCAATCGACCACCAGTTGTCTGCTTCCCTTACCAGAAAGTACTTAGCAATTCTTACCTTGTCCTCTTCACGGAGTTGGTATAAGTCAAATTGCTTCTCCATCTCTCGAAACCATTCCGAAAGCTCGGTAGGGTCCGACTCTCCACCATAAGGCGTAATATTGCTCCTAGCAATTTGGCTAGCCACCCAAGCATAGCCTCCTTGGCGATTGTCTTCTCTCTGAGGAGGGACTTGGTCGGCATGAGCATTAGCCACATCTTGTTGGTTTCTCAGAAATTGAGTAAGAGCCTCAAGAATGACGTTCTCTTCTACTCGAGGTCTAACCATATTCATAAGAAATAAAAATATAACAAGTTAATCCTAACACTTAGCATAAACAAAAAGACTACCAAGTAAAGTCCTTAATTTCTACCCATCTCTCATTTATTATTTCAAGGTCAAGTAGTTTAAGTTTAGGGTTCACGTGTGTGCGTCGGGAGCGTTAAAGCTCTAATACCAACTGTGACAACCCTCGCGAATGCGGAAATAAAACATAACAAGCATGTGTTTTTTATAGCGGAAAATACGATGTTTTTAGAACTTTTTACGTGCTAATATAAAATACGAGGAATGTCAATAATTTACAAACTAAAGTAGAATATACTACAAAGAGACGAAGTCTCTCAAAATGTTATCAAATATCAAAGTGATTAGCAACTAGCTAAACAACGTCTAGAGATGATTCATCCAGGCCAACGCCCGCTAGCTCACACCCGAACCCAAAATACCACAAGCAAAAAGCCATCCAATCAGGCAACCTGTTCATCCATGAAAAACATGAACGCCACAGTCAGTGGGGAATAACTCCGGGTTCTCCCAGCCATATCACATTAAACATACTTAAACGGAAATACATAAGTAGAAGCATGCATATAGAAATTTACATGTGAATTACGAAAAGGATAAATAGGCAATTCAATATATATATATAAAGATATAGGCGTATGAACTACAAAACCGTAATCATCAGATTATAGACGAACCCGGGGAAGACGCCCTTAGGCAACTACATACTCGCTAGGGCTTGCATCTCACCGTTAGCGGCATATACTTGATAAGATAGAACTCGACATATAAACTGTACGCATCAGATTATAAATAGACTCGGGAAAGACACTCTTAGGCAACCATATACTCACTAGGGCTTGCATCTCACCGTTAGCGGCATAAGTTTGATAAGATTGAGCCTCGACAAACAAACCATGCCAAGTCATCCAAAGATCACAAATAATCAAACATATAATCATCAATCCAAACGTACGAATACGTTGACAACATCTCTCACGGTAAATGACACGCACTAGCATCATGTACAAGCCGTATAATTAAAATCGCATCCACGGGATAAGCATTTCCCTGAACGCATACACGATTCAATACATTTCGTATATGTAGAATAATTTCCTCCCGGTAGGACGACGATCATAATACGGTCCGAGTCTAAATCTGGCCAAACTCTTGAAATAACATTTTCCGATTCGACATGCGAAGACATTTCGCATCCAAGAGTCGGTCATACATGGAAGCCGAGTACCCGAAACTCTGTCAACCTTCACGAAAGAGGCGGAAAAGAGCATAAGCATCATACAGGCAGTACGCTACATGAAATGACACCACCTCGCAAGTATACAACATTTGACGGCCGGGTCGATCAACGCAAAGCCTTCGCCTCCCAACAACGTCGTCATATGCCCACTAACACATGCAATTAAGCACTAAAGATACACTCCTCATTCTGACATTCCAGCCTTACGAACGTGGAGGTAGCCAAGGGAATGAGAGTACAAAGCACGTAACAAATAGTGCTCAAACCAATATCATGTGTAAAACCGACTCAAAGTGGGATATATGAAAAACCGTCACAAAACATGCGATACAAGCGAATAGAATATCATATATTCGAAAAATTAATATTTAAAGTCATTACGTAAATTTATACGATAAACGAACCATCGGAATCATTACAAAAGAAAAACATAAGTAAGAAATACAAATGGAAAGTCAGCGTGTGCCAGCCGGTCAAGGGGACCGGTTGCCGGCTACCCGGCTGGCACCCATAGTAACAATTGAAAACCAACCAAAATGCAGCGTGTCCCAGCCGGTCAAAGGGACCGGCTGCCGGCTACCCGGCTGGGACCAAAGTCATACGAGAAAAACAAAGGCAAATTGGTATGTGTCTGAACCGGTCGGCTGAACGGCTGTCGGTCGGCCGGCTGAGACATGATGCATACTACAACTCTACGTAAACAACAATTCAACATCAGCCACTCCCCAGCCGGTCAGCTGAACGGCTGCCGGTCGGCGGCTGGGGTCAATATCACACGAAATTCACAATTTCACTAAGGCTCAACATACAACAATCATCATCTAACATCAAAAATCATCAATTCTCATTATCAATTATCAACTAACAACAACTATCATCAACAACACAATTCCTCTTATTACTAATCCTATTCTAAATACGATTACTAACATAGAAAACATATTATAACACGTAAATGATATCGAGTAACCCTTCACCGTTACCTTTTTGCGTCTTCAATCCTCGTCAATGTCCTCCTCTACTAAGTAGTAGTCTTTGTCGAGGTCTTGGAGGTCACCACCTACAATTGGACAATAAAAGATGAATATAATTCACCTTTGAGAAAGATGGATAAATTGAAAAGCGAGAAAGGCGGTAATTTTATTACCAATTAAGATAGAGGACGATGAGAGGGAGAGATTAAGACGAACTTTAGTGAATTTGAGCCAGAAATGAAAGAGTAGAATTGATTATGAGCTTGAGTAAGTATGGAGGTTAGGGTTTTGGTGGTTACTTGTTGAGGAAGAAGTAAGTGGAAGAATATGAGGGAGTTAGGGTGTAAAAGAGAGTATGAGGGAGTAAGTGGAAAAACATGGGAAAAAGCCCATAAACGCCTTAAGACGTAACTTACTTGGAATCTCGCGTAAAGTCTGAAAACGAACTCGGAAATTCTAAAATAGATACAGGAAATTTAATTCTAGACTAAAACGAAAATTCGCTGAAAAGTATCCGTAAAATATTTTAAAATACAAATATGGTACATTTGCGGGTGTTACAATAACCCCACCTTTTAAAAAGTTTCGTCCTCGAAACTTGAGAGTAGAAAACAAAAGTATCAAAGACAAGAATCGATTTTCAAAATCAACACGAAAAGTTTTACAAGGGACACATTTCTGAAACGAGGTTCTTCTCGAAAACGGTTTAAGGAGATTTTTCATAAGTGCGAAACTTTATTTACGGATCTCAAGAGTGCCCGTCGCGAACGAGAACTCTAGCTATCAAAAATCAAATCAATGTCGAAATAGTGAAATCGAAAATCAAACAAGTGTCAGTAAGTGTAGGACTAGTCACCAGATGTCTCTAATAACAAGTCCAAACATCCAACCAACGCATAATCCAAGTATAAAAGCAAAAGAAATCTATTTTCTCCAAAACGAGGGTACAAAATCCATCTTTAGACTTCTTTAAAAAGTTAAATTAGAAATACGATATGGAGATTTGAAGGTTTTCTCAAAGATAAAATCAAAATAAGAAGACATTACACGTACATAGAGCGACTCCAACATCGAAATCACAAATCGCGATACTAAGAGGTACGTCCAAGGAGCAAAATAGACCAAAAAGGGGAAGGATTGAAGAGTAGCAGATTGAGCAAGGATCAATTGGAGGGAAAAGAGAGGGATGAACTCCAAACCTATCTTTTATCTATGATAATTCAAACGTCGCTCGCAACTCGACATCTAACTTCACGAACAAACTAGTCCTCAAGAGAGTGTAATTTATCCTCAACATTTTCGATCATTAGATTCCTACAAAATATTTCATAATCATGAAACTTCGAGCAACAAATCCCAATTATTCAAATCCAATTAGTATCTACTAAAGTCCATCGGCACGGTTGACTCCACAACTAATAATCCACATGAAAGATTTATTACGTACTCTAATCTTCTTAGTTCCATCAAAACTCTTATTAGCAACCGCCAACAAAATATTTATGTCTAGCGAAACATTATCGCTAACAACCACAAGGTAAAAGAGACTTACCATGAAATCCCTTGATCCAATTCATTCCAAAACTCATTATCCTAAATCATTAACAATGAACCTCCTCATCTTCAAAAGTTAAATCACAAAACCTCAAGAGAGATTAGTCACAAATCTCAATCACTTATATGTTGCCAATCACGGGGAAATACGACCGTTAATCAAATTATTTAGCTCATTAACTCAAAATACATTGGTCTTCGCTTATGATAATATTTCTCAAGTTTGGTCATCCAATCCAAATTCCACAAAGTAATTATCCCTGTTAGGGTCCAACATTTAAAGACAATAAATTCCCAATTAACATTTAAAGAAATCACTAAAATTCTTAACCACAACAACCAACTATCATTACGCTTATTTCAATCCTCAAAATGATATTGCAACATCAAGTTTCATAGTCTAAAACCACTAAGAGAGGTTCATCCTAAGTTTATCCTCAATTCCTTATAATCATCTAAACATGAAACTAGCTCAATAGGGCGGGTAGGTACCATATTTGAAACTTCTTCAAAACACACCTACTAACTTCTTACGTTAGCTAATAAGAAAACCACCTCACAAGAGAGTAGGGAATACGGACATGATACAAGGAACACTAGGAGGCATCATCAAAAGACTACGATAAGATGGAATTAAAAGACGAAGGCGGAAAAGGAAGACTAGGTTGATCTAAGGAAGTGAACCTACCAGTCACGATCTCCGGGAGACATCGGCTTCGGCTCGGCTAAGTACATAGCTGGATCCTTTAGTTTTGGCACCGGGTGCGGGAGTCTGACGATCGGGGCACTCACGAACGCGGTGTCCAGGCTTCTTGCAGAAAAATCAAAAGAGGGGCCTATCATAGCATCCTACTTTGGGGTGAAATGGTTTCCTACAACCATCACAAAATCGACTTTGAGCTTGAGCTTGAGGGGGAGCATCGGCATTTGGGGGGGCATTGAAACGCCTCTGGTTAGCATAGGCATTAGAAGAAGAGGGAGTGAAAGGTCTTTTGTCATGGAAGTTTGATCTTGGATTGAAAGAGGGAAAAGGAGATGGATTCTTCATCTTCGCTCCATCTCTAATGGCCTTCATGGAGTCCTCGGCCCGAAGGGCAACATCATATAATTCTCTGAAAGATGTAGAGCTCCTCCTTACTTTGCTTTGCAGCAAAGCACTAAGCTTATTACGATAGTAAAAAGCTCGATCTTCATCATCCTTGATGAGTCCTGGTGCAAAGTGAGCAAGCTTGTTGAATTGAGTGGTGAAGTCTTGGGTCATCAAATCACCTTGCTTGAAGTCGATGAATTCTTTGAGTCTTTGCTGCTTGAGCTTCATGGCGTAAAATCGGTCCTCAACGAGAGCCTTGAAACATTCCCAATCGAAATTGATTTCAAGAATAGCGGTGGGATTAGCAATCGACCACCAGTTGTCTGCTTCCCTTACCAGAAAGTACTTAGCAATCCTTACCTTGTCCTCTTCACGGACTTGGTATAAGTAAAATTGCTTCTCCATCTCTCGAAACCATTCCGAAAGCTCGGTAGGGTCCGACTCTCCACCATAAGGCGTAATATTGCTCCTAGCAATTTGGTTAGCCACCCAAGCATAGCCTCCTTGCCGATTGTCTTCTCTCTGAAGAGGGACTTGGTCGGCATGAGCATTAGCCGCATCTTGTTGGTTTCTCAGAAATTGAGTAAGAGCCTCAAGAATGACGTTCTCTTCTACTCGAGGCCTAACCATATTCATAAGAAATAAAAATATAACAAGTTAATCCTAACACTTAGCATAAACAAAAAGACTACCAAGTAAAGTCTTTAATTTCTACCCATCTCTCATTTATTATTTCAAGGTCAAGTAGTTTAAGTTTAGGGTTCACGTGTGTGCGTCGGGAGCATTAAAGCTCTAATACCAACTGTGACAACCCTCACGAATGCGGAAATAAAACATAACAAGCATGTTATTTATATAGCGGAAAATACGATGTTTTTAGAACTTTTTACGTGCTAATATAAAATACGAGGAATGTCAATAATTTACAAACTAAAGTAGAATATACTACAAAGAGACGAAGTCTCTCAAAATGTTATCAAATATCAAAGTGATTAGCAACTAGCTAAACAACGTCTAGAGATGATTCATCCAGGCCAACGCCCGCTAGCTCACACCCGAACCCAAAATACCACAAGCAAAAAGCCATCCAATCAGGCAACCTGTTCATCCATGAAAAACATGAACGCCACAGTCAGTGGGGAATAACTCCGGGTTCTCCCAGCCATATCACATTAAACATACTTAAACGGAAATACATAAGTAGAAGCATGCATATAGAAATATACATGTGAATTACGAAAAGGATAAATAGGCAATTCAATATATATATAAAGATATAGGCGTATGAACTACAAAACCGTAAACATCAGATTATAGACGAACCCGGGGAAGACGCCCTTAGGCAACTACATACTCGCTAGGGCTTGCATCTCACCGTTAGCGGCATATACTTGATAAGATAGAACTCGACATATAAACTGTACGCATCAGATTATAAATAGACTCGGGAAAGACACTCTTAGGCAACCATATACTCACTAGGGCTTGCATCTCACCGTTAGCGGCATAAGTTTGATAAGATTGAGCCTCGACAAACAAACCATGCCAAGTCATCCAAAGATCACAAATAATCAAACATATAATCATCCATCCAAACGTACGAATACGTTGACAACATCTCTCACGGTAAATGACACGCACTAGCATCATGTACAAGCCGTATAATTAAAATCGCATCCACGGGATAAACATTTCCCTGAACGCATACACGATTCAATACATTTCGTATATGTAGACTAATTTCCTCCCGGTAGGACGACGATCATAATACGGTCCTAGTCTAAATCTGGCCAAACTCTCGAAATAACATTTTCCGATTCGACATGCGAAGACATTTCGCATGTAAGACTCGGTCATACATGGAAGCCGAGTACCCCAAATTCTGTCAACCTTCACGAAAGAGGCGGAAAAGAGCATAAGCATCATACAGGCGATACGCTACATGCAATGACACCACCTCGCAAGTATACAACATTTGACGGCCGGGTCGATCAACGCAAAGCCTTCGCCTCCCAACAACGTCGTCATATGCCCACTAACACATGCAATTAAGCACTAAAGATACACTCCTCGTTCTGACATTCCAGCCTTACGAACGTGGAGGTAGCCAAGGGAATGAGAGTACAAAGCACATAACAAATAGTGCTCAAACCAATAACATGTGTAAAACCGACTCAAAGTGGGATATATGAAAAACCGTCACAAAACATGCGATACAAGCGAATGGAATATCATATATTCGAAAAATTAATATTTAAAGTCATTACGTAAATTTATACGATAAACGAACCATCGGAATCATTACAAAAGAAAAACATAAGTAAGAAATACAAATGGAAAGTCAGCGTGTGCCAGCCGGTCAAGGGGACCGGCTGCCGGCTACCCGGCTGGCACCCATAGTAACAATTGAAAACCAACCAAAATGCAGCGTGTCCCAGCCGGTCAAAGGGACCGGCTGCCGGCTACCCGGCTGGGACCAAAGTCATACGAGAAAAACTAAGGTAAATTGGTATGTGTCTCAACCCGTCGGCTGAACGGTGTCGGTCGGCCGGCTGAGACAACTGTGACACCCTCGAATTTGCGGAAAGATAAACAAGTAATTTAAATAAATAAAAGATGAGAATACGTTTTTAATAGGTTCACTTTAGTGAAAATCGGTAAATTTTAAAACCGGAACCTACCATTAAATATATTCATCATAACAAAGGTGTCTTAAAGAAAAAGGTTCATAACAAAAAGGAAATAATATTATACATAAGAAGTATCTAAAACGGGAGACATATCTCCCTAATAAATACGGAAATAAAAGAGTGTATTAAATAATACAATCCTAAGAACCGAATATAGGTCCAAGGTAAACTTCACTCGCTAGCTCGTCAATGTACCCAAGTATGCATCACAAACCTGCCAACCGCATTAAATGTAAACACGGAAGCCACAGTCAGTGGGGAGTAACTCCGAGTTCTCCCAGCCACGAAATGTTAAAAATTTATTTCTAACATGTTTTAATTAACAACCATCCATTTTAACAACCAATTCAACCATCATTCATACTAAAATTATGATTATGAACAAATCATCCAACATGTCAAAAACACTAAATATGTTAAAAATTCATAAAACTTAATAATAATAACAACCTAGCATGTTACTACTTAAAACCGTAAATAACAAAAACATATGTGACATTAATTCGTCGAGTAACTCGGTAATCGTTACCTTAGCTAGCACAAAACCAAATAGCACCAAAATAAGACCTAAAAACCCGTCTACTAATCTTCTTCTAAAATATACGAGTCACCAAACTCGTCTTCATAATCTTCTCCTATAAGAAATGACAAAAATAACATTATTAGTATTAAAACTTGATTTCAACAATTAAAGTGTTGAAAACGATTTTGTCGGAATTGAAAATGAAACGTACACGGAGATGAAGAGCGGAGAGGAGACTCTAGAAATATAATTTAGAACGGATTTGGCCAAGTAACGAAGGTTTTGTGACGATTTTGCTCAAGAACGATCAAGAACACGAAGAACAATTGTGATTATATTAAAGAAGGTATTAAGTAGATATTAAGTTGATTTAATGTAAAATAGAAAGATAATTAGTGAGTAAGAGGGGAGGTTTGGACCGTGTAATATAGAGGATTAATGGGAGTCGGGTTTTGAACTTGTTGTTACGGGATTGACTCGGGTTTTATAAATATCTTAGATATTATGGTAAATATATATTATGGTAAATATCTAGATATTATTAGATATTATGTTAGTTTAATCAAAAGAAATGAAAATATCTAATCCTAAGGGACAAGAGGGAGAGGCGTGTGGAAGAGGAAGAAATCGGGTCCGGGTTTAAGCGATTTGTTGCAGAATTTAAGTTGACAGATCGATAAAGTTACAAATATCTTAGATATTTGTATTAGTTTAATCTAAAGTAATCAAAAGCCCAAAAAATGAGGAAAAAGGTGCCTTGGGGCGTGTGGCACATGTAGGAGTCGGGTTTTGGGTTTGTTTCGGGACTTAATTTGACTCGGGAATAGTTAAATGAAGTTCGGGTTTAAACCGTATAACCTACTCTTTAATTCCAAATAAATTCAAAATAATTATATTAAATTATCATAAATTCAAATAAATCGTAATAAATTAAAATAAATTAAATTTATTACTTTTCAAATATAATTTCGGTCTTTCAAATTACGGGGTGTTACAATCACCCCTCCTTTTAAAAAGTTTCGTCCTCGAAACTTGAGAGTAGAAAACAAAAGTATCAAAGATAAGAATCGGTTTACAAAATTAATACGAAAACTTTTATAAGGGAAAAATATTTATGAAACGAAGTTTATCTAGAAAACGGTTTAAAGAAGAATTTTCATAAGTGTGAAACTTTACTTACGGATCTCAAGAATGCTCGTCGTGAACGAGAACTTTAATTATCCAAACAAATCATTGTCGAAATAGTGAAATCGAAGATTAAAACAAGTGTTAGTAAGTGCAAGACTAGTCACCAGACGTCTCCAATAACAGATCTAAACACCCAACCAAACACGAAATCCAAATATAAAAGCGAAAGAATCTATTTTCTCCAAAAAGAGGGTACAAAGTCCATCTTTAGACTATTTTAAAAGTTAAATTAGGATTACGACATGGAGATTTGAAAGTTTTCTCAAGGATAGAAACACAACAAGAAGACATTACACGAACGTAGAGCGACTCGAACATCGAAATCACAAATCGTGATAATAGGAGGTACGCCCAAACGATTAAAAAGGACTAAAAAGGGAAAGGATTGAAAGGTAGCGGATTGACTAAGGATCAATTTGAGGGAAGAGAGAGGAATGAACCACAATACTATCTTCCATCTATGAAAATTCAAATGTCGATCGTAACAACACTAACTGCACCAGAATCTAGTCCTCAAGAGAGTGCAATATATCCTCAACATTTTCAATCATCAGATTCCTACCAAAATATTTCATAAGCATGACACATCGAGTAACAACTCCCAATTATTCCAATTCAATTAGAATCTTCTAAGGTCCATCGGTACGGTAAACTCCATAACTAACAACCCATGAAAGATTCATTACGAACTCTAATCTTCTTAGCTCCATCAAAACTCTTATTGGAAACCACCATCAAAATATTTATAATTAGGGAAACAAGACCGCTAACAACCACAAGGTAAAAGAGACTTACTATGAAATCCTTTGATCCAATTTATTCCAAAATTCATTACCCTAAATTATTAACAATGAACCTTCTCATCCTCAAAAGTTGAATCACAAAACCTCAAAGAGATTAGTCACACAAATCTCATTTCACTTAACTTTTGCCAAACATAGGGCAATGCGACCGTAAATCAATTTATTTATCTCTTCCAAACTCTCAATACATCGGTTTTCGCTTATGACGATATTCCTCAAGTTGTGTCATCCAATCCTAATTCCACAAAGTATTTATTCCCGTTAGGGTCCAACATTTAACGACAACAAATTCCCAAGTAACATTTAAAAAAAATCACTCAACTTCCTAACCACAACTACAACTATCATTAAGCTTATTTCGATCCTCAAAAAGATATTGCAACTTCAAGTTTTCATAATCTAAAACCACTAGGAGAGTTTCATCCTAAGCTTATTCTCAATTTTCTATAATCATTTAAACACGAAACTAGCTCAATAGGACGGTTAGGTATCATATTCGAAACTCCTTCAAAACACATCTACTAACCCTTACGATAGCTAAAAGAAAACTACCTCTCAAGAGAGTAGGGATAAAAGAACATGATACAAGGAACCTTAGGAAGCATCATTAAAGACTACGATAAGAAGAAATTAAAAGACGAAGGCGAGAAAAGAAAACGAGGTTGATTTTAAGGAAGTGAAACTACCAGACACTATCTCCGGGGGGGCATCGACTTCGGCTCGACGGAGTACATAGCTGGATCCTTTAGCTTTGGCACCGGTTGCGGAAGTCTGACGATCGGGTCATTCACGAATGAGGTGTCCAGGCTTCTTGCAGAAAAAGCAAAAGAGGGGCCTATCATAGCATCCTACTCCCGGGTGAAAGGGTTTCCTACAACCGTCACAAAATCGACTTCGAGCTTGAGCTTGAGGGGGAGCATTGAAACATCTCTGGTTAGCATAGGCATTAGAGGAAGAGGGAGAGAAAGGTCTTTTGTCATGGAAGTTTGACCTTGGATTGAAAGAGGAAAAAGGAGATGGACTCTTCATCTTCGCCCCATCACTAAAGGCCTTCATGGAGTCCTCGGCCCTAAGGGCATCGCCATACAATTCTCCGAAAGATATATAGCTCCTCCTTACTTTGCTTTGGAGCAAAGCACTAAGCTTATTACGATAGTAAAAAGCTCTATCTTCATCATCCTTGATTAGTCCTGGCGCAAAACGAGCAAGCCGGTTGAATTGAGTGGTGAAGTCTTGGGTCATCAAATCACCTTGCTTGAAATCGATGAATTCTCTGAGTCTTTGCTGCTTGAGCTTCATGGGGTAAAATCGGTCCTCAATAAGAGACTTGAAACGTTCCCACTCGAAATTGATTTCAAGGATAGCGGTGGGATTGGAAATAGACCACCAGTAGTCTGCCTCCCTTACCAGGAAGAACTGAGCAATCCTTACCTTGTCCTCTTCAAGGACTTGGTAATAGTCGAATTGGTTCTCCATCTCTCGAAACCATTCCGAGAGCTCGGTAGGGTCCGGCTCACCACCATAAGGCGTAATATTGCTCCTAGCAATTTGGCTAGCCACCCAAGCATAGCCTCCTTGGCAATTGTCTTCTCTATGAGGAGGGACTTGGTTGGCACTAACAACGTTCTCTTCTACACGAGGTCCAACCATCTTCATAAGAAACAAAAACAAATTAAGTTACTCCTATCAATTAGCATACACAAATAGACTACCAAATAAAGTCCTTAACTTCTACCCATCCTACCATTCTATCTCACAAGTTTATTATTTTATTAAGGTCAAGTTATTTATACAAGGGTACACAAACGTGCGTCGGGAGCAAAAATGCTCTGATACCAACTGTGACACCCTCAAATTTGCGGAAAGATAAACAAGTAATTTAAGTAAATAAAAGATGAGAATACGTTTCTAATAGGTTCACTTTAGTGAAAATCGGTAAATTTTAAAACCGGAACCTACTATTAAATATATTCATCATAACAAAGGTGTCTTAAATAAAAAGGTTCATAACAAAAAGGGAATAATATTATACATAAGAAATATCCAAAACGGGAGACATATCTCCCGTATAAATACGGAAATAAAAGAGTGTATAATAATATACAATCCTAAGAACCGAATATCGGTCCAAGGTAAATACTTCGCTCGCTAGCTCGTCAATGTACCCAAGTATGCATCACAAACCTGCCAACCGCATTAAATATAAACACGGAAGCCACAGTCAGTGGGGAGTAACTCCGAGTTCTCCCAGCCACGAAATGTCGAGTTTAATAAAACATGAATAACATCAAAGAGATGTATATGAAAAATACAAAACCTTAACATATACGATATGCTTTTCATGTTATGAAACAAATAACTAACATATAACCTAGCATATGGAAGCTATCATGTGAATCCGTTAACAACCTATAACACGAGGTAGGGAAGCTAATTGTGACAACCCTCAAATGTGGCGACAGAAAAAAATAATTTCAAATACTTAACGAAGGGTGTCTTAAATAAAAAGGTTCCTTACAAAACGGAAATAATATTATACAAAAGAAATATACAAGACGGGAGACATATCTCCCGTATAAATACTGAAATAAAAGAGTGTATAATAATATACAATCTAAGAACCGAATATAGGTCCAAGGTAAATACTTCGCTCGCTAGCTCGTCAATGTACCCCAAATATGCATTCACCACCTTTTCGACCGCATTAAATATAAACACGGAAGCCACAGTCAGTGGGGAGTAACTCCGAGTACTCCCAGCCACGAAATTTCAAGTTTAATGAAACATGAATAACATAAAAGCAATGTATATGAACAATACAAAACTTTAACATATATGATATGCTTTTCATGTTATGAAACAGATAACTAACAAATAACCTAGCATGTGAAAGCTATCATGTGAAACCGATAATAAACTATACTCGAGGTAGGGAAGCTGGTATGCTAGCTCAGAGGTTCCTCTCAGAAACATGGCCGTGATACCCTCAAACCCTAATCAACACGTAATCATGTGAATCAGTTAACAATCGGTAATCCAAACTCTATCAATCCTAGCCGGCTTGCATCTCACCTTCTAGAACTCATAGAATCATACAAACATGAAAGACCAATACTTCTACAAACATGCATAAGTTCTTAGCACGGTCAATAGAAGACTTCTGTAACTCGAGTCTATACCACGAGGTAGGATATACTTAAATATTTAGGCTCAGCGGTCACTCCGGTAACATGGCCCAAATACCAAGCACACATCTAGGCTCAGCGGTTACACTAAGAACATGGCCCAGATCCAAAGCACATATCTTAGCTCAGAGGTTCCTCTCAGAAACATGTCCAAGATACGACTCAACCCTAAACCTAGACTGCGCAGACCCAGAGAAATGCGGAAAAAACCTCGCATCCAAGACCCATAATACAATCACATGAGTACACCCTAAGAAGATCCATCAAAGGGGTTGGCTAGTACTTAAACTGGCTCCATTTCCCAAAGTGGAAACAATGGCAGCCATACCCCGACTTGGATATAAACCCCCCAAGCCGGGACACAGAAGCTATCAAGCGGCAAACTCCATATGCTCGTTAAAGATAGTACGGGCCTATCAATGTCATGGTCCAAGATACTCATTTAGAATTAGAATGGTCAAGACGCCATAGACTCATAATTCTCTATGGGTACTTAGTCAACACGACACCAACCATATAATTAAACAGTCACGGGAAAAACTTCCTATCATGTGACTAATTGCATAAAAATCATATTCAAAAATATCATATCGCCTCATATCTACTAAGGCTCATTCATTCATTCATTTAAATAAAACCTTACCTGAAGACAAATCCCCGACCCGAGTCCCTCGACGGGTCATCAGTCAAAACGGGGCTGACTAGATCTTAGTTTGACCAAACCCGTTTGGTCAAACCGGCTAGAAACAGAGTCTTAGCCCTCGAGGCTTGAACATAAGAATATCACAATCATTTCATGTTATTTCATTCTCTTTCTAACATGTGAATTATTAAATCGTACAACCACCCGCTTGACTTAAAGGATATCAAATTAAACTACGGTCTCGTCTTATAATTTCTAACATGTGAGAAATAATAATTTTATGAAAAATACTTTTAATTAAATAATTTACTTATTAAAATTTCCCACTTGCTAAATATTACAAAACACGAATAAAATGGCGATAACTCAAAACCGTCACAAGTCCCAAAGTGGGACCCACGGGCTGAGTTGGGCCGGACCCCACATGGGCCTGGATGGGCCCACGGCCTGTTTGGGCTGATTTGGGCTGATTTTTTACAACTTTCCTAAAACCGTTTCCTAATATTTCCCGCATGCTTTAACATATTTAAAACCCGTCAAAACAACCATTAAACAATCAAATATCGACACAACCCAAAGACCAAAACCCGGACCAATCCAGACCGGACCAGGACCGGCCTGAACCGGCCTGAACCGGGCCTGAACCGGCCGGTTTGGGCTGGTTTTTCCGGCCATTTCCCACGGTTCACACAACCACCATTCCCACTTAAATTCTAACATGTTTTTAATTAACAACCTCCATTTTTAACATCCAATTCAACCATCATTCATACAAAAATCATGGTTATAAATAAATCATACTTATATGTCAAGAACACTAACATCTTAAAAATTCCATACAACATATAAATCATACTACTTATCATGTTACTACTAAAAATCATAAGTAACAATAATATGAACTAAAACCTAAGATATGTGACATTATTTCGTCGAGTAAATCGGAATTCTTACCTTAGCTAGCTAAAATCAAGTAGCACCAAAATAATAAGAACTAAGAAAATAAGAAACCCGTCTTCTAATCTTCTCCTAAAATATACGAGTCACCAAACTCGTCTTCAAAGTCTTCCCCTATAAAAAATGACAAGAAAAACATTATTAGAATTAAAACTTTGATTTTCCATAATTAAAGTGTTGAAAACGATTTTGACGGAATTGAAAATAACCCGTACTAGAAGATGGGGAGCGAAGAGGAGATCCTAGAAATATAAGTTAGGACGGATTTAATTAAGAAATGAAGGTTTTATGAAGGTTTTGCTCAAGAACGCTTAAGAACGGATGAAGAACGCGAAGAACGCTCAGAACGATTAAAGAAAGTGTGATATTTTTGATCTTAATTTGATTGTGTTGAAAAATGAAAATTGTTTTGAGCAAAGTGGGTGAGAGGCCGTGTAAATATAGAGAAAAATAGTGAGTTGGGTTTTGAAATTGTTGTTATGGAATTGACCCGGTATAATAATTATATTACCGTAATTAATTTGATATTAAGTTAATTGAATTAAATATCAAGATATTATGTTATTGTAATGAGAATAAAGAAAATATCAAGGTCAAAGAGAGCAAAGGAGCCGTGTGATATGGTGACTGTCGGGTCAGTTTTGTAAACGATTTGCGTAATTTCCGTTGACGGATCGATAAAGCTGAAAATATCTAAGATATTCCTATTAGTTTAATCAAAAGAATTCAAATATCTAATGTGAGTGGAAAACGATGACATGGGCGTGTGACTCATGCCAAAGTCGAGTTTCGGTTTTTCGTTCCGCTTTATTACGTGACTCGGAATAGTGTTTTTAAATGTATTTTCGTTAAAAACCGTAAAAGTTATTCTTTAAATTCCGAATAAATTCAAAATAATTATATTAAATTATGATAAATCTTAATAAATCTAAATAAAAATAAATCAAAAATATATTTTTTTAAATACAATTTCGGTCTTCATACTTATGAGACGAGTCGGGAAAAGTCAACGGAAGTCAAAGTTGACTGAAAAGTCGAGAAAAGTCGAAGATGACTTAAAAGTCAAGAAAAGTTTAGGACGACTTAAAAGTCAAGAACAAGTCAATGACGACTTTAAAAAGTCAAGGAAAAGTCAAAGACGACTTAAAAGTCAAGAAAAGTCAAAGATGACTAAAAACGGTCTTTTCATGAAATCTCTCAGAAATTCCAAATACGAACGCGGAATTTCAAAATAAGACTCGGAACAAAAATTTCTATTTTAAAAACTTAATTTCTACTGAAAAGTGTTAGTAAATATTTTTACTAGAAAAATTGGGTACTTTTCGGGTTGTTACATCGTCTCATTCTTCCCCTCTTACCTTCCTCTATCCATATTGATTTTAAAAGTATCGTCTTTCTCGCTTTTCAAACTTTCCGTCTTTCTCAAGATGAATTTTATTCATCTTTTATGATCTATTTGTAGGTGGTGACCTCCAAGATCCCGACAAAGACTATTACTTAATTGAAGAGGAGCTTGACGAGTAGTAGAGACGCATAAAGGTAACAGTTAAGGGTTACTCGATATCATTTACGTGTTTTATGTGATTTCTAGGATAGAAACCGTATTTAGATTATGGTTAGTATGCTTAGGACTTGTGTTGTTGTTGTTGGTTGTTGTTAGTTGTTAATTGATATGAGAATTGATGGTTTGTGATGATAAATGAGGATTTTGTTGTTGGTCACTTGTTGGAAATTGATCGTCCCTGAATCCCGTGTGGGACGCAGGCTGCGTCGTAGGACGTAGGCTGCGTCGTGGTGACGCAGGCTGCGTCACCCGCTGCCAATTGAAATTTTCCTGCACTGACCCCTTTTCGTAAAATAATCATATCTCCTTCGTTACTTACTTGTTTTGGACGTGTGACATCCCGTTGGAACTGTAAAAGGATAAGCTATCACCTCCATTTGCAATTTCTGCATTTACATGTCTAGAACTCTAGTTATGACCGTTTGAAGTGGACCCTTGTTTTCGTTGGTTTCCAAACAACGTTGTTTTGGAGAGGTATCTATGTTTTTTATTCATTATGCTTCATCAACTTGTTCTAATACTTATGTATCATGTATTGACTCATGTTTATCATATTTAAACTTATATGATTCCCTATTCTCATGTTTTGTGACTGACGGTTTTTGGTATGTTCCCACTTTGAGTCGGTTTTTTAACCAAATGATCAACGTTTTGAGCACTATTTTGTCTTGTGCTTTGTACTCTCCAATCCCTTGGCTACCTTCCCCGTTCGTAAGGCGTGATGTTCGGAACGGGGAGGTATCCTACTGCTTAATTGCATGTGTTAGTGGGCATCCGACGACGTTGTTGGGAGGCGAACGCATTGCGTTGATCGACCCGGCCGTCAAATGTTGTGTACTTGCGAGGTGGTGTTATTTGCATGTAGCGTACCGCTTGTTATGAGGCTTGTGCTCTTTTCCGCCTCTTTCGTGAATTGCTCTACCGAATTTGGGGTACTCGGCGTCATTGATTGACCGAGTCTTGGATGCGAAATGTCATCGCATGTCGAATCGGAAAATGTGATTCCGAGAATCTGGTCAGGTTTACTGGGACCGTATTTATATCGTCGTCCTACTGGAGGAAATTAGTGAACATATACGAAATGTGATCGTGTATGCGTTCAGGGAAATGTTTATCCCGTGGATGCCTGTTAATCATACTTGCAATGTACACGGTGCTAGTGCGTTTCATTTACCGTGAGAGATGTCGTCTTGTGTCGTTCTAGAATGCGTGATTTCATGATATTATTCATGGTCATTGCATGATTGAGCACCGTCTATGTATTGGGTTGCTTGAATGGATGATAACATGATGGATTTATTCATAGTCATTGCATAACTTGGCATGGTTTGTTTGTCGAGTCTCAATCTTATCAAACTTATACCGCTAACGGTGAGATGCAAGCCCTAGTGAGCGTATTCGGTTGCCTAAGAGTGTCTTTCTCGAGTCTTTGAATAACATGATGGTTTCGGATTTGATTTCCACATGATCTTATCATTATATATTGGATTGCCTATCTAATCTTATTGTAACTCACATGTATATCTATATATGCATGATTTTACTTTTGTATTTCTTTATATGTACGTTTAATGTGATATGGCTGGGAGAACCCGGAGTTACTCCCACTGATTGTGGCGTTCATGTTTTTCATGAATGAACAGGTTGCTTGCTTTGGATGGCTTTTTGCTTTGACTATTTTGGGTTCGGGTGTGAGCTAGCGGGCGTTGTCCCTGGAAGTTTTACCTCTAGACGATTTTAGCTAGTTTTGCTAAACACTTGTTCTTTGCTAACATTTTGAGAGACTCCGTCTCTTTGTTGTATTTCCGTATTTAGTTTGTAACATTTTGACACTTCTCGTTTTATTTAACTTGCATGTATAAAAGTTTTTAAAACTAACTATTTCCGCTAGATAATTCACATGCTTGTATGTTTTATATTTCCACATTCGCGAGGGTTGTCACAGTTGGTATCAGAGCTTTATCGCTCCCGACGCACACACGTGAACCCTAACTTAAACTACTTGACCTTAAAATAATAAATGAGAGATTGGGTAGAAGTTAAGGACTTTACTTGGTAGTCTAGTTGTTTATGCTAATTGATAGAAGTAACTTAATTTGTTTTTGTTTCTTATGAAGATGGTTAGACCACGATTAGCTGAGAATGTTATGATGGAAGCTCTTACACAAGTGCTGAAAAATCAGCAAGATGCGGCGTTAACTCAAGCTAACCAAGTTCCCCCTAGAAGGGAAGATAACCATCAAGGTGGCTATGCATGGGTAGCTGGACAGATAGCTAGAAGTAAAATTGTACCTTATGGTGGAGAACCGGACCCTACGGAGCTATTCGATTGGTTCCGGGAGATGGAGAAGCAGTTCGATCTATACCAAGTCCGAGAAGAGGACAAGGTAAGGATCGCAAAGCACTTTCTGGTGAGGGAAGCTGACAACTGGTGGGCTATCACAAGTGCCACTGCTGTTATTGAAGAGGACTTTAACTGGGCTTGCTTCAAAGCTCTTGTGGAGGGTACATTCTATCCTAAAGAGCTTAAACAACAAAGGCTCAAGGAGTTCATTGACTTTAAACAAGGCAACCTATCAGCTCAAGAGTTTACTACGGAGTTTAATAAGCTCGCTCATTTCGCTCCGAGGCTTATCCGTGATGATGAAGACCGCGCATTCTATTATTGTAACAAGTTGAGTGCCGTTCTGCAAAGTAAAGTGAGAAGGAATACCAATTCCTTTGGGGATCTTTATGATGATGCCTTGTAGGCTGAGAATTCAATGAAGGCTATTAGAGATGAAGCTTTAATGAATAATCTCTCTCCTTCTTATGCTCCTAGGCCGAATGCTTTTGGAAAGAGACCGTTTATTCCGTCTTCTTCTAATTCCTATGCTAACAAGAGGAGGTTTTATCCTTCTTCCAATGCAAATGCAAGAAATCATGCTCCTTTTATTCCTAGAGCTACCTCAAATGTGGCTCATAGGCCTTATACTCCTCAAGCTCAAGCTCAAGGTCGTCAATGTAATCGTTGTAGACAACCACACCATCCCGGTGTGCCTTGTTCAAACCGACCTTATCTTTGCTACTTTTGTCAAAAGGGTGGTCATCGTTACAAGGATTGCCCCGACCGAAAGTTGCCTCCTCCTCCTAAACCTAAGGGTTCAATCTTTGTCATGAGCCGTGCCGAAGCCAATTCTCATCCCGAGATCATTACGGGTAAGTTCTCACTTTAGAGCAACCGTGTCTTATTCTTTTTGATACCGGTGCTTCTATGTCTTTTGTGTCATCAACCTATGCTAATAAATTATCGATCAAGCCTACATCTAGTGAGGATACTTCCATATCCTTACCATCCGGAGATATTATCTCTTGTTCTACCCTTTATCCAAATGTACCAATATCTATTGCGGGTTCTATCTTTCCCGCTAATCTCCTTAAATTTCCTCTAGGAGAGTTTGATATAATATTAGGTATTGATTGGTTAGCTATGTATCATGCTAGGTTCGAGTGTCGTGATCAAAAGATTTATTTAAAGAGTCCTTTAGGGGTTAGAATAACCTATAAGGGATCTCATCCCCGTAAAGGTGTGTCTCTAATGTCGCTATGAATGAAATTGGTAAGGATGGTTAGAAAAGGCACCAAGTATTCTTGTGTGTTGTGAATTCTTCAAATAACTCTCTTTGCCAAGTATGAAGATGTGCCTATTGTTCGAGAATTCGTTGATGTATTCCCCGAAGATTTGCCCGGGATTCCTCCCGAGCGTGATGTTGAATTCTCTATTGATCTTGTTCCGGGTTCTGGTCCCATTGCCAAAGCTCCTTATCGTATGGCTCCGTCTGAATTGAAAGAGTTAAGGAAGCAGTTAGATGATATGATTTAAAAGGGTTTTATTAGACCAAGTGCCTCGCCTTGGGGTGCTCCAGTTCTTTTTGTAAAGAAGAAAGATGGTTCTATGAGACTTTGCATTGATTATCGTGAATTGAATCGGATTACAATCAAGAATAGGTATCCTTTACCAAGAATTGAAGATTTGTTTGATCAACTAAAGGGTGCTTCTACTTTTTCAAAGATTGATTTGAGATCCGGTTATCACCAGATTCCGGTTAGAGATGTTGA
>JAIUZE010023801.1:0-11442 GCA_022085475.1 Heliosperma pusillum | reverse complement strand
CACGGAAACAATTTCCTAACATGTGACTAATTGCATATAAATCATAATCAAATAACATATCGCCTCATATCTACTAAGGCTAATTCATTAATTAAATACAAACTTACTTGAAGACAAATCCCCGACCCGAGTCCCGGGACGGGTCATCAGTCAAAACGGGGCTGACTAGATCTTAGTTTGACCAAACCCGTTTGGTCAAACCGGCTAGAAACAGAGTCTTTACCACATAGACTTGCACATAAAAATCATCATATTCATTACATGTTATTTTATTAAAACTTCTAACATGTGAATAATTAAATCTTACAAAAACCCGTTTGACTTAAAGGACATCTAATTAAACCATAATCTCGTATTATAATTTCTAACATGTGAGAAACAATAATTTTATGAAAAACCTTTTTAATTAAATATTTTACTTATTAACATTTCCCAATTGCTAAATATTACAAAACACGATAAAAGAACAATAACTCAAAAACCGTCACAAGTCCAAAGTGAGGACTCATGGGATGATTTTGGGCCGGACCTAACATAGGCCTGGACTGGGCCCACGGCTGTTTTGGGCTGTTTTGGCTATTTTTATCTACTTTACTAAAAACCGTTTCCTAATATTTCCCGCATGCTTTAACATAATTAAAACCCGTCAAAACAACAATAAAACAACGAAGTATCGACACAACCCAAAGACCAAAACCCGGACCAACCCAGACCGGGCTGGACCGGTCCGGACCAGGCTGAACCGGGCCTGAACCGGCCGGTTCTCAGCCACCACACCCGGTGTAACAACCCGAAAAGTACCCAATTTTTCTAGTGAAAATATTTACTAACACTTTTCAGCAAACTTAAGGTTTTAAAATAGAAATTTTTGTTCTGAGTGGTATTTTGAAATTTCCGCGTTCGTATTTGGAATTTCTGAGAAATTTCATGAAAAGGCCGTTTTTAGTCATCTTTGACTTTTCTTGACTTTTAAGTCGTCTTTGACTTTTTCTTGACTTTTTAAAGTCGTCATTGACTTTTTCTTGACTTTTAAGTCGACATAAACTTTTTCTTGACTTTTAAGTCATCTTTGACTTTTCTCGACTTTTAAGTCGACTTTGACTTTCGTTGACTTTTCCCAACTCGCCTTGTAAGTTTGAAGACCGAAATTTTATTTAAAAAAAATAATAATTTTGATTTATTTTTATAAAGATTTATAAAGATTTATCATAATTTAATATAATTATTTTGAATTTATTCGGAATTTAAAGAATAACTTTTACGGTTTTTAACCGAACATCATTTAACTATTCCCGACTCATCGTAAATCCCGTAACAACTCGAAACTCGACTTTGGCATGAGTCACGCGCCCATGTCATCGTTTTCCACTCACTTGAGATATTTTAATTCTTTCGATTAAAGTAATACAAATATCTTAGATATTTGTTACTTTATCGATCCGTCAACGGAGATTTCGCAAATCGAGAAAAATCAGACCCGATTACTCACCTATCCACACGGCTCTTTCCCCTCTAATAGGGCTTGATATTTTCATTACTTTTGATTACAATATCATAATATCTAGATATTATTTCACTTTATCGATCAGTTAACGAAAATTACGCAAAACGCTCGAAATCAGACCCGACAAGCTCAAAACCACACGGGGCACTCCTTACTCTCTTAGACCTTGATATTTTCATTATTTTTCATTTCAATATCATAATATCTTGATATTTAGTTTAATTAACTTTATCGTTAATTATCTTTAATCGTTTACCGTAAAATAATTATTTAACGCGAGTCAATTACGTAACAACAATTTCAAAACCCGACATCCCTTTTTGCCTATAATTACACGGCTCCCACACCACTCTCTACTCACTAACAACTTTTCATTTTCAACAAATCAAATTAAGATCAAAATATCACTTTCTTTAATCGTTCTTCGTGTTCTTCGTCGTTCATCATTTGTTCTTCGTTGTTCTTGAGCAAAACCTTCATAAAACCTTCATTTCCTAATTAAATCCGTCCTATCTTATATTTCTATACTCTCCTCTTCGCTCTCCATCTTCACGTACGGTTTTATTTCAATTCCGACCAAATCGTTTTCAACACTTTAATTATGGAAATTTATATTTTAAGTTCTAATAATGTTTTTCTTGTCATTTCTTATAGGGGAAGATTTTGAAGACGAGTTTGGAGACTCGTATATTTTGGGTGAAATTAGTAGAAGGGTTCTTATTATATATACTTCTTATTATTTTGGTGCTAATTGTTTTGCTAGCTAAGGTAACAATTCCGATTTACTCGACGAATTTATGTCACATAGCTTTTAGTTTTTGATTCATGTTATGGTTATTTATGATTTTAGTTAGTAACATAGCCTTTAGTTTTGTTTCTTTTGATTTTGGTTCATCTTTGTTTATGGTTCATGTTTTTATGATTTAAGGATTTTTAGTAGTAATATGATAAGTAGTTGTTTTTATTAGGGTGTATGAATTTATAATAAGTTAGTGTTCTTGGCATATTTTTATGGTTTGTTCATAATCATGAATTTTTGTATGGATGGATGTTAAAATGGTTGTTTGATAATTAAAACATGTTGAAATTAATTTGTTGTTTGATGTTGTTTGAACCGTGGGAATAGGCTGGAAAAACCAGCCCAAACCGGACCAAACCAGCCGGTCCAGGCCGGTTCAGGCCCGGTCTGGGTTGGTCCATGGTGGGTCCGGGTTTTGGTCTTTGGGTTGTGTCGATGTTTGATTGTTATGTTGTTGTTTTGACGGGTTTTAATTATGTTAAAGCATGCGGGAAAATATTAGAAATCGGTTTTAGAAATTTAATCAAAACAGCCCATTTTAGCCCAAATCAGCCGTGGCCCAGTCCAGGCCCATGTGGGGTCCGGCCCAACTCAGCCCGTGGGTCCCACTTTGGGACTTGTGACGGTTTTTGGAGTTATCGATATTTTTATCGTGTTTTGTAATATTTAGCAAGTGGGAAATATTAATAAGTAAAATATTTAATTAAAAAGGTTTTTCATTAAATTATTATTTCTCACATGTTAGAAATTATAAGACGAGATCGTAGTTTAATTTAATATTCTTTTAGTCAAACGGGTTTTACGTAAGATTTAATAATTCACATGTTAGAAGTTTTATTAAAATAACATGTAATGAATATGTTGATTTTATGTCTATGTGATAAAGACTCTGTTTCTAGCCGGTTTGATCCAACGGGTTTGGTCCAACTAAGATCTAGTCAGCCCCGATTTGACTGATGACCCGTCGCGGGACTCGGGTCGGGGATTTGTCTTCAAGTGAGGTTGTATTTAATTATGAATTAGCCTTAGTAGATATGAGGCGATATGATATTTGATTATTATTGATATGCAATTAGTCACATGATAGGATGTTTTTCCAGTGACTGTTTTATTATATGGTTGGTGTCGTGTTGACTAAGTACCCATAGAGACTTATGAGTATATGGCGTCTTGACCATGCTAATTCTAAATGAGTAGCTTGGACCATGACATTGATAGGCCCGTACTGTCTTTAACGAGTATATAGTTCGCCGCTTGATAGCTTTTGTGTCTCGGCCTGGGGGGCTTATCTCCAAGTCGGGGCATGGCATCCTAAGAGTTCCGCTTTGGGAAGGGAGCCAGCTTAAGTACTAGCCATCTCTGCTTAGGGGGTCGCCTAGTAGAGTTTCTAGTGTACGGTTATGTCATGAGACGGGGAATGGAATAGCTGTTGTCGCTAGGTCTGATCAGTCTAGGACTAGGATGTTTTCCTACCTTGTGGTATAGCCTCGAGTTACAGAAGTCGACTATCGGCCGTGCTAAGAACTTATGCCTGTTTGTAGACGTATTGGTCTTTCATGTTTGTATGATTATATGAGTTTTAGAAGGTGAGATGCAAGCCGGCTAAGATTGATAGAGTTTGGATTACCGATTGTTAACTGATTCACATGATTACGTGTTGATTAGGGTTTGAGTGTATCATGGCCATGTTACAGGGTAACCTCTGAGCTAGCATACCAGCTTCCCTACCTCTTGTTATATTTTATTATCGGTTTCACATGATAGCTTTCATAGGATAGGTTATATGTTAGTTAATTGTTTCATAACATGAAAAGCATATCATATATGTTTAAGTTTTGTATTTTCTATATACATTGCTTTTATGTTATTCATGTTTCATTAAACTCGACATTTCGTGGCTGGGAGAACTCGGAGTTACTCCCCACTGACTGTGGCTTCCGTGTTTATATTTAATGCGGTTGGCAGGTTTGTGATGCATACATTGGGTACATTGACGAGCTAGCGAGCGAAGTATGTACCTTGGACCTATATTCGGTTCTTAGATTGTATATTATTATACACTCTTTTATTTCCGTATTTATACGGGAGATATGTCTCCCGTCTTGTATATTTATTTTGTATAATATTATTTCCGTTTTGTAATGACCCTTTTTATTTATGACACCTTCGTATGCATTTTCATCTTTTATCTAGTTTAAATAATTTTTTTTTCTTTCCGCTAATTTGAGGGTGTCACACCCGGCCACTTTACACGGCCAAGACCACCACCCCTCCAAATTAATTCAAACATGATTTTTATTAACAACATCCATTTTTAAACATCCAATTCAACCATCATTCAAACAAAATCATAATTATGAACAAATCATCAAAATTTGTCAAGAACACTAAACATGCCAAAACTTCATACAACATAATAAAATAAACAACTTATCATGTTATTAATTAAAAATCATAAATAACAACAACATAAACAAAAACATAAGATGAACCAAAAACAAAAGAAAATAAAAGCTATGTAACATTAATTCGTCGAGTAACTCGGAATCGTTACCTTAGCTAGCAAAATCAATTAGCACCAAAATAAGAAGTATAAACTAAGAAACCCGTCTACTAATCTTCACCCAACATATACGAGTCTCCAAACTCGTCTTCAAAATCTTCCCCTATAAGAAATGACAAGAAAAACATTATTAGAATTTAAACTTGATTTTCCATAATTAAATGTTGAAAACGATTTTGACGGAATTGAAAATAAACCGTACTAGAAGATGGAGCGCGAAGAGGAGATTCTAGAAATATAAGTTAGGACGGATTTAGATAAGAAATGAAGGTTTTATGAGGATTTTGCTCAAGAACGATGAAGAACGGATGAAGAACACGAAGAACGCTCAAGAACGATTAAAGAAAGTGATAATTTGATCTTAATTGGATTTATTGTAAAATGAAACGTTGTTAGTGAGTAAGTGTGGTGTGTGGGTGCCGTGTAATTATAGGGAAAATAAAGAGTCGGGTTTTGAAATTGTTGTTACGTAATTGACTCAGGTTTAATAATTATTTTACGGTAATCGATTAAATATAATTCCATATTAAGTTAATTACACTAAATATCTAGATATTATGATATTGTAATCAAAAGTAATGAAAATATCAAGGCCTAAGAGAGGACCAAGGAGCCGTGTGGTATGGTGCTTGTCGGGTCTGATTTCGAGCGTTTTGCGTAATTTTCGTTAACTGATCGATAAAGTTAATAAATATCTAGATATTATTATTAGTTTAATCAAAACAATTAGAATATCTAA
Source organism: Heliosperma pusillum (assembly GCA_022085475.1). NCBI lineage: Eukaryota > Viridiplantae > Streptophyta > Magnoliopsida > Caryophyllales > Caryophyllaceae > Heliosperma > Heliosperma pusillum. The sequence goes on along the minus strand of JAIUZE010023801.1, from coordinate 5,837 downwards.
TTGTGAGTGGAAAAACGATGACATGGGCGTGTGACTCATGCCAAAGTCGAGTTTCGATTTTGTTTCGGGATTTACGATGACTCGGGAATAGTTAAATGACGTTCGGTTAAAACCGTAAAAGTTATCCTTTAAATTCCGAATAAATTCAAAATAATTATATTAAATTATGATAAATCTTAATAAATCTTAATAAAAATAAATTAAAAATATTATTTTTTTAAATAAAATTTCGGTCTTCAAACTTACAAGGCGAGTCGGGAAAAGTCAACGAAAGTCAAAGTCGACTTAAAAGTCGAGAAAAGTCAAAGATGACTTAAAAGTCAAGAAAAGTTTATGACGACTTAAAAGTCAAGAAAAGTCAATGACGACTTTAAAAAGTCAAGAAAAAGTCAAAGACGACTTAAAAGTCAAGAAAAGTCAAAGATGACTAAAAACGGTCTTTTCATGAAATCTCTCAAAAATTCCAAATACGAACTCGGAATTTCGAAATACGACTTGGAACAAAAATTTCTATTTTAAAAACTTAAGTCTGCTGAAAAGTGTTAGTAAATATTTTTACTAGAAAAATTTGGGTACTATTCGGGTTGTTACAAGATCCCATCAACTTTTTTTTAATTCATTTTAAGTGAACGAATATCTAGCATGCGAGAATGAATAAACTAAGATGATGACTTAAAATTCGTGTGACATCTTTATGTCCATGATAACTAACATCCAAACTATATGAGTCAATTTTCATGCATTTGTAGTAGGTGGTTTGGTTTAGGCGGAATATGATGCACTAACTATCATGTGAAGAAAAGCAACAAGAACGAAAAATACGTAAAATTACAAAGTCCTAGTGTGGCCTATCTAGCAAAATGAACAAAATAGAACTTTGGAATCCATCCATAATTGGACCCGAAAAGCTTGTCTTGATGTTCCATCTTGGTCCATGTAGCGGGAGTGAGCAATCCGATCTCCATCTTTAGTCTTCTCAAATTACATTTAATAAATTACAAAATATAAACCTATTTACATTCTAATTTAAAAACATAATTTCAAAGAAAACAAAAGGAGATTCGAGATCTCAAAATTACATCAAGATCATGTTTCCATCATTACGAAAACATAATCAACTAAGGCCACACTAGGTAATACAAATTACAACCAATTGCAAAAATACGTAAATAAACCATTCAACAAATTATTCAACAAAATAAAATGCATCAACAATAAATTAGTCATTCAAGACATAATTCCATAATTATGTAGAGTAATTTATCCAAACCACCTAATTTAAAATGATCAAAATTATGTGACAATTCCTAAATTACTCACAATAATTCCAATCAAACATAATCCAATTTTAATTCATATTATCGTATAATATGAATTAATCCAACATTATTTTAAACCATTTTAAAATAATTGGGTATCCAATAATTGTGAACTTTTTCACAACAACAATCATACATTATCAATATAATGCATAAAAAAAAATATTCGGCCAAATAAAAAAAACTAAAAAAAAAAACGACACAAATTTTTTTTGTTATAAAACAGCCACGGTTTTTATTATTATATTTTTATTAAATAATAAATACAAATTAAACATTTTAATTTGATGTTGCTAATATTTCAATATCGTTACAATTATCAACATTCAATCATTATTAAACATTGATACAAACTAGATGATTCAATTTAACATTTTAAAATGAATATCTAAATCATGATTAAATCGATTATCTTAATATTTGACTAATGATAATTGATTTGAACATCATTAAAATTAATGAATCATGATGCAAAACAACAATTTAACATCATGTATGCCGAAAATATATAGCAAAAACAAATGTTCATAAACATTCAAAACAATTTCCATTTACATTTTAATTTAATCCTTATTAAATTAAAACAACTACAAATTTATCATATTGTCATCTTAACATTTTAAAAAAACAATATCAATAAATCAAAATGAAAACAAGAATAAATTAAAAAATACACGGCTGAAAAAATATTTGAGCCGAAAAAAAATTTCAGAAAAAATTTAATTTCATATTTCATCATTTATGTAAAGTCATATAAAATAATTTCGTAGCCAAAGCTCTGATACCACTTGTGGGAAATATCGGTATATTTCATCATGAAATTTAAGGATTATAACGAAATTATAATATATGAAATACGAGTCATAAACGAAATGCATAATATAAAACATAGAGATTAGAATCAACTTCCGGTCCTAGCAATATGGCCTAAGAACAAATATTGAGATCGATATTCTCCTAATCGTTGCACCCAAGATGCTCTAAGAAATGCCTTTTTCTTGTGCTAGAATCAATACCCAAAATTACTAATAATAATTTTTGTGAGAAGTAATGATAAGAATGTAGAGAAGAAGAGTTTTATAAAAAACTAAACTCCTCTCCCTTTAACTGTCCAAAAATAGTGGAGAGAGGAGAGGACTCTTTTTTCTCTACTTGTTTTTAGGTTGTTAGCTTTTTCATTTTAATGTATAAAATGTGTATGCATTATTATTGTCATTTATGTTGTCACATATTAATAAATCCATACAACATTTTGCAGTCGATTTATTAATACCGGTCTGACATCATTTATTATGACAATATCATATAATATATACGTCAACTATATATATCGTATATTTATAATTTGCTAATTAAATATAACAGTTTATATTTAATTACGAATTAACATTTAATTCGTTTAAGCTTACATCATTTAATCGTATTAAAGAATTACATTATATACATCAATTAGATATAACAGTTTATATTCAATTACGAATTAACATTTAATTCGTCTCAGCTAGTATTATTTAATCGTATTAAATAATCGTATCATCGTTACATTGACTAACATTTTAGTCATATACATCGACTAACCTTTTAGCCATATAAGGCATCAATATGATTATATTATTCATATAATCATATCTGTCAAACACATCCTTTAGGTGTGACTTTTAGGGACCAGTTGATCACCGCCATTAAAATGACAATAACGTCAAACTTCTAGCAAGCCAACCGTTATCGATAAACGTTAATCAACTGATAAGAATACTAAGTATACCTTGTGAACCTGTAAGAGATTTATACAAGTTATCACACTAACTGTGGAGGACACTAGCTCCAACAAAAGTTTCACTATACTAATACGAACTATTACATTCTTCCGTCCTTCAAATTGAACTTCGTCCTCGAAGTTCACACCCTCATTACCAATCAAAGAAGCCAGCAGTCAAGCGAACACTAGTACCATCACATACTAAAGGTACCCTCAAATCGTCAAAATCCGATACAACATCTTATTCCAAAATTCCAACAATACACACATCGGCCCTTACCACATAAACAATTCCTCCACAAGTCATTCGAACTAACACTTACCAACACTCTTCCTTTAATAATGCCACAACACCCACATCACACATCTACTGACACTCTTCTTAATAATACCACAACTCCACACCCATGCCTATAATAATACTTCAATAGCATAACTAGTCACAATTTGGTTAACTCAACAACCAATCACCATTCTTTCTTAATATTCGACGAAATAAAGCTAACTGCTATAAGGCAATCTGCGCTTCTTAAAACATTGTTACGCCCTCTAATCAATTTCATCATTAAACTATTACCTATTTCCTTTATTTATATCATACCGTCTTACCAAGATCGCTTAATACCCTAATGCCAACACTGCAAAATATATTAAAATTCCAACACCATCCTTTGTAACACCCGCAAATGTACCCTATTTTTCTAGTAAAAATATTTTACGGATACTTTTCAGCAAATTTTAGTTTTAATTTAGAATTTAATTTTCCGAGTCAAATTTAGAATTTCCGAGTTCGTATTTGGAATTTCCACGAGATTCCATGAGAATCCCGTCTTAAGGCGAGTTTGACTTTTGTTGACTTTTTCCTCATACATACTCATACTCCCTTATCCTATTTCTCATTCAAACAAACACAAATTCAACCTTACTTCTCCCTTAAGCAAAACCAAACCCTTGCCTCCATAATCTTTCCGATCTTAAAATCATCGTAGCTCATTCGTTCTTTGCTTAAATTCACGTAAGTTCGTCTCATTCTTCCCCTCTTACCTTCCTCTATCCGTATTGGTAATAAAATTACCGTCTTTCTCGCTTTTTAAATTATCCGTCTTTCTCAAGGTGAATGATATTCATCTTTTATTATCTAATTGTATGTAGGTGGAGACTAGGAAGGTTTAGAATCGATTAAAGACGCGTAAAGGTAACGGTGAAGGGTTACTCGATATCATTTACGTGTTTTACATGCTTATATGCTAGAAATCGTATTAGAATACGATTAGTAAGTTTAGGAATCATGTTATGGATGATGATTGTTGTTATTTGATGATTGTTGATGATGAATATTGATTGTTGATAGTTATTAGAAATGGATTATGAGAATTGGAAATGATAGGATTGAATTTATGTTGAAGGCTCACGGGTGAATTGGTAACACATGTCACGGGCGTGAAATACAAGTCACGGTCGTGACTTGTGCAGTTTCACCGCACTGACCCCTTTTCGTAAAATGATCATATCTCCTTCGTTACTTGCTTGTTTTGGGCTTGTGACCTATCGTTGGAACCGTAAGAGGAATAAGCTATCACCTAGACTTGGAATTTCTGTATTTGCATGTCTAGAACTCTAGTTATGACAGTTTGAAGTGAACCCTTGTTTTAGTTAGTTTCCAAACTTGTTGTTTTGGAGAGGTATCTATGTTTCCTATTTATTATGCTTCTTAAACTTGTTCTAAGGCTTATGTATCATGTACTGATTCATTTTTATCATAGTTAAGTTTATATAATTCCCTATTCTCATGTTTTGTGACGGTTTTTGGTATGTCCCACTTTGAGTCGGTTTTTACAAATGATACAGTTTGAGCACTATTTTGTCTTGTGCTTTGTACTCTCATTCCCTTGGCTACCTCCACGTACGTAAGGCTGGAATGTCGGAACGAGGAGGTATCCTACTGCTTAAATGCATGTGGTAGTGGGCATACGACGACGTTGTTGGGAGTTGAACGCTTTGCGTTGATCGACCCGGCCGTCAAATGTTGTGTACTTGCGAGGTGGTGTTATTGCATGTAGCGTACCGCTTGTTATGAGGCTTGAGCTCTTTTCCGCCTCTTTCGTGAATTGATCTACCGAATTTGGGGTACTCGGCGTTTTTGTAAGACCGAGTCTTGGATGCGAAATGTTATCGCATGTCGAATCGGAAAATGTGATTCCGAGAATCTGGCCAGGTTTAGACTAGGACCGTATTATTATCGTCGTGCTACCAGGAGGAAATTAGTCTACATATACGAAATGTAGCATCGTGTATGAGTTCAGGGAAATGTTATATCCCGTGGATGCCTTTTAATCATACTTGTCATGTACACGGTGCTAGTGCGTTTCATTTACCGTGAGAGATGTCGTATTGCGCCGTTGTCTTTCAATGCGTGATTTCATGATATTATTCATGGTCATTGCATAATTGGGCACCGTCAATGTATTGGTTCGTGAATGGATGATAAAATGTTGGATTTATTGTGATCATCGCATGACTTGGCATGGTTGTTTGTCGAGTCTCAATCTTATCAAACTTATACCGCTAACGGTGAGATGCAAGCCCTAGTGAGCGTATTTGGTTGCCTAAGAGTTTCTTCCCCGAGTCTTTGAATAACATGATGGATTCGGATTTGTATTCCATATGCTCTTATCATTATTTATCGAATTGCCTATTTATTCTTATCGTATCTCACATGTATATTCATATATGCATGATTTTACTTTTGTGTTTCCTTC
>JAIUZE010023800.1:0-26137 GCA_022085475.1 Heliosperma pusillum | reverse complement strand
CCATAAACCATAATAACATGAACCAAAAACAAAGATGAACCAAAAACTAAAGAAACCAAAAGCTATGTAACATATATCCGTCGAGTAACCCGGAATCGTTACCTTAGCTAGACAAGTCAATTAGCACCAAAATAAGAAGTATAAACCAAGAAACCCTCCTACTAATCTTCACCCAAAATATACGAGTCTCCAAACTCGTCTTCAAAATCTTCCCCTATAATAAAAGACAAGAAAAACATTATTAGAACTTAAACTTGATTTTCCATAATTAAATGTTGAAAACGATTTTGACGGAATTGAAAATAAACCGTACTAGAAGATGGAGAGCGAAGAGGAGATTCTAGAATTATAAGTTAGGACGGATTTAATTAAGAAATGAATATTTTATGAGGATTTTGCTCAAGAACGATGAAGAACGGATGAAGAACGCGAAGAACACTCAAGAACGATTAAAGAAAGTGATATTTTGATCTTAATTTGATTTGTTGAAAGATGAAAAGTTGTTAGTGAGTAAAGAGTGGAGTGGAGCCGTGTAATTATAGGCAAATATGGATGTCGGGTTTTGAAATTGTTGTTACGTAATTGACTCCGGTTTAATGATTATTTTACGGTAATCGATTAAATATAATTAGCGATTATGTTAATTAAACTAAATATCAAGATATTATGCTATTAATAATCAAAAGAAAGACAAATATCTAGTCCTATTAGAGGACTAAGGAACCGTGTGGTATGGTGAGAAGACGGATCTGATTTCGAGCGTTTTGCGTAATTTTCGTTAACTGATCGATAAAGTTAATAAATATCTAGATATTATGATATTGTAATCAAAAGTAATGAAAATATCAAGGCTTAAGAGAGGAGGGAGTGCCGTGTGGGTTAGGGGCTTGTCGGGTCTGATTTTGAGCGATTTGCGTAATCTCCGTTGACGGATCGATAAAGTAACAAATATCTAAGATATTTGTATTAGTTTAATCGAAAGAATTAAAATATCTCAAGTGAGTGGAAAACGATGACATGGCGCGTGACTCATGCCAAAGTCGAGTTTCGAGTTTGTTACGGGATTTACGATGAGTCGGGAATAGTTAAATGACGTTCGGTTTAAAACCGTAAAAGTTATTCTTTAAATTCCGAATAAATTCAAAATAATTATATTAAATTATGATAAATCTTAATAAATCTTTATAAAAATAAATCAAAAATATTATTTTTTTAAATAAAATTTCGGTCTTCAAACTTACAAGGCGAGTCGGGAAAAGTCAACGGAAAGTCAAAGTTCGACTTAAAAGTCGAGAAAAGTCAAAGATGACTTAAAAGTCAAGAAAAGTTTTATGACGACTTAAAAGTCAAGAAAAGTCAATGACGACTTTAAAAAGTCAAGAAAAGTCAAAGACGACTTTCAAGAAAAGTCAAAGACGAAAAAGTCAAGAAAAGTCAAAGACGACTTAAAAGTCAAGAAAAAAGTCACAGACGACTAAAACGGTCTTTTCATGAAATCTCTCAGAAATTCCAAATACGAACGCGGAATTTCAAAATACGACTCGAAACAATAAATTCTATTTTAAAAACTTAAGTCTGCTGAAAAGTGTTAGTAAATATTTTTACTAGAAAAATTGGGTACTTTTCGGGTTGTTACATGGCCGGTTATGGCATGTGTAGGAAGAAATGATTTTGTTCTTTTCTTCTTACACAATTCTCCTTTTTGATGGTGACATTACCTACATGCTTTAATCATACTAACATTTCCTACACTCCACCTTATTGCATGTGAATAAAATTAAACAAAATAAGAGGCCATTTGGACTTGGGTGGTCCGGCCATAGGTGCCATATAATGAACAATAGTTGTTCATTTTTTACTTGACTTCATTTTGCTTATTTTCACTTCTCTTTCTAAACTCAACTTCTCTCTAAACTCTCTTATACACTAATATTCTCTACATATTACTAGTGTAGTAATACAATAATATTAGTAGTATTTTGTCTTACTTATTATCTAGTTAATAATAAGGTAAGATTATTTGGGTTTAATTTTAGGTGCAACTAGAAGGAGACCTTCTACTTTGGAGGTTGTTTTATGGAGGATCATCTATCAATTTCATGCTCAAGAACAATAAGAAGGAGTTCTTATTGTGCCCATATTGAACCGAAAATTCCCAATGTAAGGATGTTTTCGTCTTATCTTTTCTTTTATGCTTTTATATTTGCATGCATGATAACTAGATCCTAAATCATTACGTTTATGTCATTTAATGAACTAATTAGAGGAGTCTAATTAGAGGTTTAGGACTTTCATGTGGTATCAGAGCTCAATTGTTACATGCATGTTGATTTTAAGCATTAAAATCGAGTTATACGATAACTTGGGTATCAGAGCTCAATTGTTACATGCATGTTAATTTTTATATGATCTCACATGTATGTTTTACATACTGTACGTAAAATTTCCTGACTTTTAATTAAGTTTTGCATGATTATTGATTTTTATAAGATAAAAGTCAATAAAGTGAGATTATTATGATCATAAAATTGAAACCTCCTTTTTTGGTCTTGAAAACTTTTGGTACATTGTATAATCTGATTTATATCATCTTGGTGAATTTTTATAATTTGGTTCACTAGTTTACTATATTTAATTGTTTTTATTTGATAAAACCGTTGAATATTAAGTTATTTGTTCATAAAATTTATTCAATTTTTTGGGCAAATGTTTCTGGTTTTTAGAGTTCCTGGAAATGTTCCAGAATGTACAAAATTTTTGGTTTCAAATTTTTATGAGTTTTATATTTTATTTTGGGTTTATTTCATAAATGTTATGATTAAACCTCTATATTTAGCAAATACGATCAATTCGAACTAATTAAATAAAAACAAAGTTATTGGGGACTAATTTTGAGTTCTAAATCAGTTTAGATAATTAGTTTGAGCTTAAATACGATTTAAGAGTTGATTATTGATTTTTAAAAATCGATAAAATCCATAAAACCGAGCTAGAATGAACATGATAAGTATTAAGGGCGATTTAGGCATGATTTTTACAAAATTTTAGTTATGTTGTTATTGTTGAATGAATGAATGTCATTTATTTAATTCTTAATGCAAGTTGTACCTAGTATGGCCTAGATTATTTTAATCGGTATTACCCGTAATGTAAGGGAATACCGATTCGGTTGTAATTTTATTTGCGATCTCGTATCGCCGTTTGTAATAATTTAATTTCATTTTTAGATCAAATGTATAATAGGAATTTTATTTGTATCTTTTGTAATTAATTATTATGAAGACGGAGACTCCCGAAGTCGGTGTTCCAAAAGACGGTGCCTTTTTGGAGCATGTACCATGAAGAGGCAAGGGGCAAAGGATTTGGTTTCCAATTTTGTAATCGTCTAGTTAATTAGATTAGCTAGGTGGCCATACTAGGATTTATTATTTGCTTGCTTTATTTTTCCGCTCATGCAAGAATCGCCGACATGCATTTTATTTCGCGATTGTCAATTCAAAGTTATTCAAAATTCACCGACTTAGTTCGCTTATAGGGAATTAATAACTAAATTGACAAGACCTCTCACATAACTTAAAAAATTGAGATTTAGCCTTACCAATTGAAGCACCTATGAACCCCGTGTTCATTAGGGCTACCACGCTCGTGGGTCCCTTTTTACCTCAGGTAAGTAGGGTGATGCGATCAGAAGCCAAAATTGGATTGGGCTCAACGAGATAAGCGTTATCTTGGGACTAGGAGATGGATTTAGTTGAAATCCGGCAACCAAGAGTTCTACGGGTAGAATTTGTCAAGTATTGACTTACCATTTTTAGATAAAGGTAGCATACGATGACTATTTTTGTCTAAATATGGATCTTGGAATCACTTATATAATTTCTTGAGGGGTCATTATATGAGTGACTTGTTAAAATTTGTTTTACAAGTAAATTATATATAAGCAATGAATGTTTATTTTCCGTTGATATTTATTTTTATTCGCGCAATGACAAATATTTCTTCCTTCTACGAACTTTTCAATCCGTTCAATCGTGGAAAGGAGTTTCCATTAATTTATACGGTATCAATTTTTGATTGCGATCTCTGTTTAAACCACCGTGGCTAATGACAAAATGAATTTTTCTTTTCCTCATATTCACCATTGCAAATGTCTCTTATGAAGAGTATATGAATAAGTTACACTTAGTCAAAAACGTTTTGATTATTAGTGACGTCTTCTTATAACAATGGTACATCAATTTTTGCTCCAACGAAAATATTTGTATTTTTGGTATGTCGTCATAATGCTCCTTATCGAGGCTTATCTCAAAAGAGGCCAAATCAGTTGGGACGACGAGGTTAATCGATTTATTTAAAATCGTGAATAACCAAGAACCGTAGTCATTTTGTGACAACCCTCGCGAATGCGGAAATAAAACATAACAAGCATGTGATTTATATAGCGGAAAAATACGGTATTTTTAAAACCTTTTTACATGCTATAAGAAAAGTACGAGGAATGTCAATGATTACAAACCAAAGTATAAAATACTACAAGAGACGGAGTCTCTCAAAATGTTAACAAAAGACAAGGTTATTTAGCAACTAGCTAAGAAACGTCTAGGGGTGAATCATCCAGGTCAACGCCCGCTAGCTCACACCTGAACCCAAAATACCACAAGCAAAAAGCCATCCAAGCAAGCAACCTGCTCATCCATGAAAAACATGAACTCCACAATCAGTGGGGAGTAACTCCAGGTTCTCCCAGCCATATCACATTAAACGTACATAAACGGAAATACAAAAAGTAGAAGCATGCATATATAAATATACATATGAAGTACGAGAAAGGATAAATAGGCAACTCAATATATAAGAACATCGATACATGAAGTACAAAGCCGTAACCATCATATTATAGAAAGACTCGGGGAAGACACTCTTAGGCAACCATATACACTCACTAGGGCTTGCATCTCACTGTTAGCGGCATAAGTTTGATAAGATTGAGACTCGACAAACAAACCATGCCAAGTCATCCAAAGATCATGAATAATCAATCATATAGTCATCCAACCAAACGTACAATACGTTCACGACATCTCTCACGGTAAATGACACGCACTAGCACCGTGTACATGGCAAGAATGATTAAAATCGCATCCACGGGATAAACATTTCCCTGAACGCATACACGATTAACATTTCGTATATGTAGACTAATTTCCTCCGGTAGGACGACGATATAAATATCCGATCCAAGTCTAAACCTGGCCAGACTCTCGGAATAACATTTTCCGATTCGACATGCGATAAACATTTCGCATCCAAGACTCGGTCAATCATAGACGCCGAGTACCCCAAATTCGGTCGACATTCACGAAAGAGGCGGAAAAGAGCACAAGCATCATAACAAGCGGTACGCTACATGCAATGACACCACCTCGCAAGTATACAACGTTTGACAGCCGGGTCGATCAACGCAAAGCGTTCGTCTCCCAACAATATCGTCATATGCCCACTATCACATGCAATCAAGCAGTAAGGATACACTCCCCGTTCCGACATTCCAGCCTTACGAACGTGAAGGTAGCCAAGGGAATGAGAGTACAAAGCACATAGGAAATTAGTGCTCAAACCGTAATATTTGTAAAACCGACTCAAAGTGGGACATATCAAAAACCGTCACAAAACATGCGATACAAGCGAAGGGATTATCATATATTCGAAACATTAATATTCAAAGTCAAACCCGAAAGTCAACAATAGTCAAAGTCAAACCCGAGACCCGAGACCCGAGACCCGAGACCCAAACCCGACAATTTGGAGTGGGCTACAAACAAATCATCAATGCAAGAAAACTAAGTCCAAAGGGTCAAGGAAAGTCAAGGCGAGAATAGAATTCAAAGGTTCAACTTTGGGAAAATCTGGCAGCAAGAAACGCTGCCAGCGCCAGGCAACGCTGCCAGCGTCCTGTCTCGGGCACGCGATCCTTTAAACACGAAAATCCCAATTTTCACTAAGGTTCAACATACAAAATCATCATTTATCATCACAAACCATCAATTCTCATATCGACTATCAACTAACAACAACCATCATCAACAACACAATTCCTATGATGACTAACCTTATTCTAAATACGATTTCTAACATAGAAAACACAATAAAACACGTAAATGATATCGAATAACCCTCCACCGTTACCTTTTCGCGTCTTCAATCCGCGTCGATGTCCTCTTCTATCAAGTAGTGTTTGTTGGGGCCTTGGAAGTCACCACCAACAATTAGATAATAAAAGATGAATATAATTCACCTTTGAGAAAGACGGATAAATTGAAAAGCGAGAAGGACGATAATTTTATTACCAAAACGGATAGAGGACGATGAGAGGGAAAGAATAAGACGAACTTGAGTGAATTTGAGCGAGAAATGAATGAGTAGTGACGATTCTAAGTTTGATCAAATATGGAGGCTAGGGATTTGGGGTTTCTTGGTGAGGAAGAAGAAGGTTGAATGTGAGGGAGTTAGGGTTATGAGGTAGTATATGAAGGAGTAAGTGAAAAACATGACAAAAAGCCCAAAAACGTCTTAAGACGTAACTTACTCGGAATCTCGTGTAAAGTCTAAATACGAACTCGGAAATTCTAAATTAGACACGGGAAATTTAATTCTAAACTAAAAATAAATTTCGCTGAAAAGTATCCGTATAATATTTTTACTATAAAAATAGGGTACATTTGCGGGTGTTACAATCACCCCACCTTTTAAAAAGTTTCGCCCTCGAAACTTCAGCGAAAGAAAGATACCTTAATCGAATAGGCTTGGATATTTAATACGCATAGAAGCTCCCGTTTTCCAAGTCTCTTCTTCAACATTGGCACATCTCCACAAGATTTTCACTAAAGGAACTACTTTACTTCTCAACTTCTTATCCTTGCGATCTAGGATGCGGATCGGCTTCTCTTCAAAGGATAAATTCGTTTCAAGCTCGGGCATTTCCGCTTGAAAGACATGGCTTGGATCACTAACGTAATTTCTCAATTGAGAAACATGGAATACATCATGAACCTTAGCCAAATTCGGGGGCAAGTCCAACTTGTAAGCAACGGCACCAATCCTTTTCACAATATCAAAGGGTCCAATGTATTTCGGGCTCAATTTACCCTTAACACCAAACCTTTTAACATCCTTCATTGGAGATACTTTCAAGAATACTTTATCTCCAACTTCAAATTCTAACGGTCTTCTTCGGATATCGGCATAAGGTTTTTGACGGTCTTGAGCGGCTTTCATTCTATCACGAATGACCTTCACATGATCAATAGTCTCAACAAGAACATCGGGACCTAAGTCACAAACATCACTCAATTGATTCCAACATATAGGACTTCGACATTTTCTTCCATAAAGAGCTTCATAAGGAGCCATCTTGATCGAGGCATGATAACTATTGTTGTAAGAAAACTCCACTAACGGTAGACTCTTTTCCCAACTAGATTGGAAGTCGAGTGCACAGGCCCTAAGCAAGTCTTCTAAGGTCTGAATAGTCCTCTCGGTCTGACCATCGGAAGCGGCATGGAATGCGGTACTCATCAACAATTTACTACCCATGGCTTCTTGTAAAGCCTTCCAAAATCTCGAACAAAACGTCGAATCTCGGTCGGATATAATCTCCTTGGGAACACCATGGTATCTAACGATCTCATCAACATAGGCTTTTGCTACTCGATCTAAACTCCAAGTCTCTTTGATCGGAATGAATCTAGCACACTTGGTCAAACGATCAACAACAACCCAAACGGCATCTTTACTTCCAACGGTCCTTGGCAAAGCCATAACAAAATCCATGGAAATAGATTCCCACTTCCATAGTGGAATATCCAAAGGTTGTAGCAATCCACCGGGCCTCTTGTGTTCAATCTTCACTTGTTGGCAAGTAAGACATCTTCCAACATAAGACACAACATCACCCTTTAGATTCGGCCACCAAAACTGTAGCTTCAAATCTTTATACATCTTATCACCTCCGGGGTGAATAGAATAAGGGGAAAGGTGAGCTTCATCAAGAACTCGCTTTCTCAAATCAAGAGCATTAGGCACAAACAAACGGCCATGGAATCGAAGAACACCTTTATCATCAAACTTGAAATCTTTAGCTTTTCCTTCTAGAAGTTTGGCTTGAATAGACTTGTAGGTAAGATCATCAACTTGGCTTTCGCGGATCTCACGGAGGAAAACAGGTTCGGCAGTCATAGCACCAACATAATCAAATCCACGTTCCACGAATTCCAACTTCATCTTTCGAAACTCAATACAAAGATGAACGGGCAATAACGACATAACATTCAAGGAATGAGAAGATTTCCTACTAAGAACATCGGCAACCACATTAGCCTTCCCTTCATGGTACAACAACTCAAAATCATAATCATTCACCAATTCCAACCATCTTCTTTGTCTCATATTCAACTCTTTATGTGTAAATATGTACTTCAAACTTTTGTGATCGGTGAATATACAACAATGAACACCAATAAGGTAGTGTCTCCACACTTTCAAAGCATGAATAACGGTGGCCAATTCCAAATCATGAGTAGGATAGTTCACTTCATGAACTCTCAACTGTCTCGAAGCATAAGCCACCACTTTCCTACTTTGCATAAGTACACAACCAAAACCCATCTTGGAAGCATCACAATAGACATCAAAGTCTACTTCATGTTCAGGTAAAGTCAACACCGAAGCGGTAGTCAACCTCTTCTATCTTTAACTCTTGAAAAGCGGCTTCACAAGCTTCATTCCATAGGAACTTGGTTTCTTTCTTCAACAACTGGGTCATAGGTCTAGCAAGCTTGGAGAAATCCTTGACAAATCTACGGTAATAACCAGCTAGGCCAAGAAAACTTCGGACTTCTCTTACATCAGTCGGACTCTTTTAATCAACAACGGCCTCAATTTTAGAAGGATCCACCATTACACCTTCTTTAGAAATTACATGCTCAATAAAGGACACCTTAGGTAACCAAAATTCACACTTGGAGAATTTGGCAAACCACTTCTGACGACGAAGAATACCCAAAATAGTCCTTAGATGAATAGCATGCTCTTCTTTGGTCTTGGAGAATATAAGGATATCGTCAATGAACACCACCACACACTTATCAAAGTACTCACTAAAAGTGCGGTTTATTTGGTCCATGAAAATAGCGAGAGCATTTGTCAATCCAAATGGCATCACCTTGAACTCATAATGACCATACCTTGTACTAAAAGCGGTCTTCGGAATATCGGCATCACGAACAGGAATTTGGTGATAACCGGATCTTAAATCGATCTTGGAAAAAGTAGAAGCACCCTTTAGTTGATCAAACAAATCTTCAATCCTCGGCAAAGGATACCTATTCTTGATTGTAATTCGGTTTAGCTCACGGTAATCAATACAAAGTCTCATAGAACCATCTTTCTTCTTCACAAAAAGAACGGGAGCACCCCAAGGCGAGGCACTTGGTCGAATGAAACCTTTCTCAATCATATCATCAAGCTGCTTCCTTAACTCTTTCAACTCGGTCGGAGCCATACGGTAAGGAGCTTTGGCTATGGGTCCGGATCCAGGTATAAGATCAATAGAAAACTCAACATCACGCTGGGGAGGAATCCCGGGCAAGTCTTCAGAGAATACATCAACAAATTCACGAACTATAGGCACATCTTCAATATTTGGCAAAGAGGTAGTTGAAGAAGTCACAATAGACAAGTATGCTTGGCGACCCTTTCTTACCATACTCACCAATTTCATTGCGGAAATCAAAGACACTCCTTTTCGGGGATGAGATCCCTTATAGGTTATTTTAACTCCTAAAGGACTCTTTAAATAAATCTTTTGATCTCGACACTCAAACCTAGCATGATACAATGCTAACCAATCAATACCTAGAATTATATCGAACTCTCCTAGAGGAAACTTAAGGAGATTTGCGAGAAAGATAGCACCCGAAATAGAGATTGGAACATTTAAGTAAAGAGTAGAACAAGAAATAATATCTCCGGATGGTAAGGATATGGGAGTATCCTCACTAGATGTAGGCCTGATAGATAATTTATTAACATAAGTCGAAGACACAAAGGACATAGAAGCACCGGTATCAAATTGAATAAGACACGGTTGCTCTAAGATTGAGAACATACCCGTAATTATCTCCGGATGAGCATCAGCTTCGGCTCAGCTCAGAACGAAGATAGAACCCTTAGGTTTGGTAATTGGAGGGGGCAGCTTTCGATCAGGGCAATCATCATAGCGGTGACCACTCTTTTGGCAAAAGAAGCAAATATAAGGTCGGTTGTAACAAGCTACACTGGGATGGTATGGAAGTCTACAACGGTTGCATAAGCGACCTTGAGCTTGAGGAGGAGCATATGGCCTATGAGCCACATTAGAAGTAGCTCGGGTAATGAAAGCAGCAGGAGCTCTTGCATTTACATTTGGGGGAGGATTGAATCTCCTCTTGTTGGCATAAGAGTTGGAGGAAGACGGAGTAAACAGTCTCTTCCCATAAACATTTGGCCTTGGAGTGAAAGAAGGAGAGGGATTGATCATCATAGCTTCATCCCTAATGGCCTTCATGGAATTCTCGGCCTATAAAGCATCATCATATAAATCCCCAAAGGAAGTAGTATTCCTCCTCACTTTACTTTGAAGTAAAGCACTAAGCTTGTTGCGGTAGTAGAAAGCTCGATCCTCGTCATCTTTGATAAGCCACGGAGCGAAATGAGCAAGCTTGTTGAACTCCGTAGTGAAGTCTTGCGCCGACAAGTCACCTTGCTTGAAGTCAATAAATTCCTTGAGCCTTTGTTGCTTTAGCTCCTTGGGATAAAATCGACCTTCAACTAGAGCTTTGAAACAAGCCCAATTGAAATCATCTTCAAGTGTAGCGGTGGCACTAGTAATCGCCCACCAATTATCTGCTTCCCTTACAAGGAAATGATTTGCAATCCTCACCTTGTCCTCTTCACGGACTTGGTATAAATCAAATTGATTCTCCATTTCTCGGAACCATTCCGATAGCTCGGTAGGGTCCGGCTCTCCACCATAAGGTATAATCTTACTTCTGGCTATTTGACCAGCTACCCAAGCGTAGCCTCCTTGGTGGTTATCTTCTCTTCGAGGGGGAACTTGGTTGGCTAGAGCAATAGCCGCATCTTGTTGATTCTTCAACACTTTTGTAAGAGCTTCTAGCATAACGTTCTCTACTACTCGAGGTCTAACCATCTTCATAAGAAACAAAAACAAATTAAGTTAATCCTATCAATTAGCATAAACAAATAGACTACCAAGTAAAGTCCTTAACTTCTACCCATCTCTCATTTATTATTTCAAGGTCAAGTAGTTTAAGTTTAGGGTTCACGTGTGTGCGTCGGGAGCGATAAAAAGCTCTGATACCAACTGTGACAACCCTCGCGAATGCGGAAATAAAATATAACAAGCATGTGATTTATATAGCGGAAAAATACGGTATTTTTAAAACCTTTTTACATGCTATTAGAAAAGTACGAGGAATGTCAATGATTACAAACCAAAGTATAAAATACTACAAGAGACGAAGTCTCTCAAAATGTTAACAAAAGACAAGGTTATTTAGCAACTAGCTAAGAAACGTCTAGGGGTGAATCATCCAGGTCAACGCCCGCTAGCTCACACCCGAACCCAAAATACCAAAAGCAAAAAGCCATCCAAGCAAGCAACCTGTTCATCCATGAAAAACATGAACGCCACAATCAGTGGGGAGTAACTCCGGGTTCTCCCAGCCATATCACATTAAACGTACATAAACGGAAATACAAAAAGTAGAAGCATGCATATATAAATATACATGTGAAATACGAGAAGGATAAATAGGCAACTCAATATATAAGAACATCGATACATGAAGTACAAAGCCGTAACCATCATATTATAGAAAGACCCGGGGAAGACACTCTTAGGCAACCATATACACTCACTAGGGCTTGCATCTCACCGTTAGCGGCATAAGTTTGATAAGATTGAGACTCGACAAACAAACCATGTCAATTCATCCAAAGATCATGAATAATCAATCATATAGTCATCCAACCAAACGTACAATACGTTGACGACATCTCTCACGGTAAATGACACGCACTAGCACCGTGTACATGGCAAGAATGATTAAAATCGCATCCATGGGATAAACATTTCCCTGAACGCATACACAATTAACATTTTGTATATGTAGACTAATTTCCTCCGGTAGGACGACGATATAAATATCCAATCCTAGTTAAACCTGGGCAGACTCTTGGAATAACATTTTCCGATTCGACATGCGATAAACATTTCCCATCCAAGACTCGGTCAATCACAGACGCCGAGTAACCCAAATTCGGTCGACATTCACGAAAGAGGCGGAAAAGAGCACAAGCATCATAACAAGCGGTACGCTACATGCAATGACACCACCTCGCAAGTATATACTCCCTCCAATTTACCATGTTCTTCCCCTTCCTTTTGGACACAAGGATTAAGGAAATCAATTTGGACCACACAAAACACACTACCCCACATTCAATTAAATTTGGACCACACAACTACTCACAAATAAGGAAATAGGTAACATCACCACAATTGGCCCAATATGGAAAGAGGGAAGAAGATGAAAAATTGGAGGGAGTAAACCATTTGACGGCCGGGTCGATCAATGCAAAGCGTTCGCGTCCCAACGTCGTCATATGCCCACTAACACATGCAATCAAGCAGTAAGGATACACTCCCCGTTCCGACATTCCAGTCTTATGAACGTGGAGGTAGCCAAGGGAATGAGAGTACAAAGCACATAGGAAATTAGTGCTCAAACCGTAACATTTGTAAAATCGACTCAAAGTGGGACATATCAAAAACCGTCACAAAACATGCGATACAAGCGAAGGGATTATCATATATTCGAAACATTAATATTCAAAGTCAAACCCGAAAGTCAACAAAAGTCAAAGTCAAACCCGAGACCCGAGACCCAAACCCGACAATTTGGAGTGGGCTACAAACAAATCATCAATGCAAGAAAACTAAGTCCAAAGGGTCAAGGAAAGTCAAGGCGAGAATAGAATTCAAAGGTTCAACTTTGGGAAAATCTGGCAGCAAGAAACGCTGCCAGCGTCCTCACGACGCTGCCAGCGTCAATGGACGCTGCCAGCGTCCTGTCTCAGGCACGCGATCCTTTTAACCCGAAAATCCCAATTTTCACTAAGGTTCAACATACAAAATCATCATTTATCATCACAACCCATCAATTCTCATATCGATTATCAACTAACAACAACCATCATCAACAACACAATTCCTATGATTACTAACCTTATTCTAAATACGATTTCTAACATAGAAAACACGTAAATGATATCGAGTAACCCTTCACCGTTACCTTTTCTCGTCTTCAATCCGCGTCGATGTCCTCTTCTATCAAGAAGTAGTCTTTGTCAGGGTCTTGGAGGTCACCACCTACAATTAGATAATAAAAGATGAATATAATTCACCTTTGAGAAAGCCGGATAAATTGAAAAGCGAGAAAGACGGTAATTTTATTACCAAAACGGATAGAGGACGATGAGAGGGAAAGAATAAGACGAACTTGAGTGAATTTGAGCGAGAAATGAATGAGTAGTGACGATTCTAAGTTTGATCAAATATGGAGGCTAGGGTTTTGGGGTTTCTTGGTGAGGAAGAAGAAGATTGAATGTGAGGGAGTTAGGGTTATGAGGGAGTATATGAAGGAGTAAGTGGAAAACATGAGAAAAAGCCCAAAAACGTCTTAAGACGTAACTTACTCGGAATCTCGCGTACAGTCCAAATACGAACTCGGAAATTCTAAATTAGACACGGGAAATTTAATTCTAAACTAAAACTAAATTTCGCTGAAAAGTATCCGTATAATATTTTTACTATAAAAATAGGGTACATTTGCGGGTGTTACACATTTCATGAATGGTTTATTCTTTTTGAAGGTAAAACCATGAATAAAATGAAGAAAGGTCTTCATTATATTTCTAATATATTGGTCTAAATAGAGATTCATGAAAGTGAGTGGGAGCTCTAGGAAATATGTTTTATTCTTGACTGTTAAGAATATGACGAGGTTCAAGAGTAGGTTGGCACGATATTGGCACAAGGCAAGGGGAAAAGGCAAAACTATTTTATAGTAAAGTCAAAATCCAAGCAAGGTGTCTAACCCAACTTTTGATGATTCTATTTTACAGTGTAAGACACTAGAAAAGAATTTGCCCCAAGTTTTCTAAAGAGTTAGAAATTGGGTGTACTATTTTCACCCATAATATCTATATGATCGACATTTATTTTGCTAAAATGCAAGTTTTGGGTATTAGATACCCATTATGGTTTTCATCAATGTATTCAATGAATATAATAATGATTCGTGCGACGACTAACCATGATTAAATGTCGACCTACAAGGGAAATATAACTACTGTAGTTTTATTTCTATAGAGACATATAAAAGTTATAATGTGATCAATCTAGTTTTGGATTTAGAGGTATACTTTAATAAACGTTATTATGTACATGACCTCTAAATAAAGAATATAGAATCCACTTTAGTGTACGACACAAGTGTTTCAATTTTGTGAATGGAACAAGCGTCGTATCTTTTTATGCCTTTACTTGGTCCATGGTTATTCCATACCAATTAAAGGTAATTATATTCTTGACCTAAATTAGAAATTACTTGTCATATAGATTGAAAAAGGCTCAAAATTGGTGACCCAAATCTAATCTTAATTCTGGATTGTGTAGCACATAAAAGGCTAGTATCGACTAGTATCCCTAAACCATTTGATTTTGAATTTATGGTGTTTGCGAATCTTGAATTCAAGGCAAGATGATTCGTGCGCTTTTGTTAAAAAGGAAATCGAACTAGTGAGTTATTGGCCCCATTATATAAGAATATGTGTTGTCCAATAACAAACACAACCAGAGATGGTAATGATTACTTCACTTTATTTACCGACGATTTAAGTAGATATTATGTTTGATTCTACTTAATGAGGTGCTAAGAGAAATCTTTGAAAAGTTCAAAGAGCTTCAATGTGAAGTAGTTAACCACTAAGAGTATTAGATCGAGAACTTACGACTAAATCGTAACTATAAATATCTAAGTATTGACTTTGATTTTCACCAAAAGTAGTGTGAAATAGTTTCACGAGTTAACTTCTCTAACACACATTATGAGATAAGGCGTTGTTGAATAGAGAAACAGAACCTTATACGATATGGTTTTGTCTTTGTCAAGTCAAGTCAAAATGAGCCATTTGACTAACCTTGGGATCTTAATATTTTTGTCTGCTATTTCTTTTCCCACCATATTAAAGCACATTTATAACAGTCTGATTTCATTACATATACGATATGGGTGGGTAGCGTACCTAATTTGTAAGTTATCCGAAAGAAACAAAGTGCTCAATAATCCTACATTGACCACCAGAACAAAGCGTTTGTGACTCGTGATGCTGTCTTTCAATTAAAATACGATTATTTCTTGATAAGACAGAGTGGGAGAAAATGTTTCAAGAGCCACAAACTGAGCATATGGTCCGAAAAAGGTTTTCCTCATTGTTTGTTCAGTAGTTGTTTCTTCGGAACCTTAAGAGGTCAGGAGGAATTTTATCGCTCCTTAATAGTGATGAATTCTAATCTGTGACTTATAAAAGACTGTTTCTAGTCCCAACTTCATGCTATGGCTTAGAGTCATGCAATTTGTAATGGACTCCATGCATGATGGTCAGGTATGTGACCTGGTAAATTTAACTTGAAGAAGTACGACCTCTTCAATGTAAATTGATTTTTAAGATCGAAATTTGCATGGATGAACATTAAAATGTTTTCCAAGATAAATGGGTAGGCAAAGAGTTTTGCACCAACCTTAATTCTTCGACCCATTCGAATATACTTAGCGATTACAGCATATCATAATAGTATGATGTCAATTGGATCTCAAGAACCACCTTCTTGAATACGATTCTTGAAGAGCTAGTATATTTTATATTCACCTGTGGGTTCGTAGATCCTAACTATCCTAAGTTAATTTGCAAGCTTAAGAGGATGTCTTAAGTAAGCACTAAAGAGTTGGAATTAGTGTGTCAATCATGTCATAAAATATTTCTCAATATCTCGAGGAATTATGTTTATACATGAAGTTTAGTGGGAGTAATATGGTTTTCATCAGTCTTATATGTGGAGACATATTGATCATTTTAAATGATGGAAGATTTTGGAGAAGAAGAATACATCTTTTAGATATCTGGATTTGTGGAGATAAATCTAAAAGGATATTAGCGTTGAGTCAAAATTCTTATATTGATAAGATCTTTGACTAGTTCAAGGAAGTTGAACACATAATAATTGATTCCTTTTGCTTCCGTTGCGGGATCAATTATATACGCTGTGATGTATACTCAATCCGACATTTCGCATGCCTTGAGCATGACGAATCATTTGCAATCAAATCCA
Source organism: Heliosperma pusillum (assembly GCA_022085475.1). NCBI lineage: Eukaryota > Viridiplantae > Streptophyta > Magnoliopsida > Caryophyllales > Caryophyllaceae > Heliosperma > Heliosperma pusillum. The sequence goes on along the minus strand of JAIUZE010023800.1, from coordinate 9,624 downwards.
AGTGATAGTCACTTGATAGCCATAAAGAACATCCTTAAGCACTTGCGAAGGACTAAAAAAATGTTCCATGTGTTTGGAGTTTACAGTGAGTTGTGTGTAAGGGGTTACACAGACTTCAGTTTCCAAACTGATCAAAGTGATTTGAAATCACGAACTGGCTGTGTTTTATAGAAGATTTATCTGTTGGAAGAGTTCCAAGCAGAAAAGACTATTGGAAAGGTTTCAAGTAGGAGTGACATTTTCAAATATAAATGTCATGTATCCGCTGGAAGTGTTCCAGGCAGTTTATCATTGCGGATTTCACAACGGAAATAGAGTACATTGCATCATATGATGATGCATATGAAAGTAGCTTGGATTCGACAGTATTGGAGGGACTAGAAGTAGTTCCTATAGTTGTATATCCTATCCCATGATGCTGGTAAAACAGTGGGAGCTACCTTTAGGCCAAGAGTCCTAAGTCTAGATTCAAACCTAGACATGTACTCAGAAAGTTTTATGTAACATGAGATTACGTAGACAAAGAGAAATAGCCATTAGAACGATGGGAACGATGCAAGTATTTCTAATCCATTAGCCATGCCTTTTGCAGGCTGAACATGATAGTCATGTCATTTCAATGGGATTGAAATATGTACCTGAATTGCTAGAGATTATGAGATATGAAATTATTGATAGCGTATCAATTTTTCCAAATATTTGATAATCGCATTCATTGTTAGAGTGTCATTAAAAACTCCTTTATTTAGTTTGACTAAATTTTAATACTTTGTTTATCCGAATTGGTTGAAAGAAAGGTTGAACCCAATTCAAGTGAACAGGATGAACTTAGTATTTTGTCCCTAGTCACTCATTTGAGGTGACGTCTCGAAGTGACTAGATTGTAAGTCGATCGATGGTTGGTTCAGCACCATGGAGTCATGGAGATGACTGGTCGTTTACATAGACAAACTGTTGAGACACTATGTCGGGCAGTGACCATAATAGAGTCCCTTATCAAAATTGTTGAAGCCTGGTCGTGGCGGGGATTTCTATTTTATTCCTATGAGTCGATTCTTTAGACTGGCGACCATTTACCTAAGTCATTGTAGTTTCCGATTGACTTTGGTTTTTGTCCTAGGTCGTGCCGTGAAAGGAGGCCGATGGACATCTTATGGGTCATGGTGATCTGCATCATACAGTGTAAGATGGGTCAACAGGAATTGTCCACCCACGTTGGGTATTAACATCTTCGGGCCACTCGAGGAGTAGTAACTGGAAATGCGTGGCCACGCTCGGAAGAGTTCTCTGGTAGATTTTCGGGTCAGACAGTTACCCTCCCAGATCGAGAAAACCACTCTATTTATAATTTCAATTGCAAGTGTGACCTGTAAGACATCTTGCGATGAGTGGGAGGATGTGACACAAAAGAGAGCAGAGAATCGGTAACACACAACTTGTCAAGACAAGTGGGAGATATTGTTGGAGTAGGAGTCCTCCGCAATAGTGTTACTACATGCACAACTTGTATCGCACAAGTGGGAGATTATTGGACCAAGTGTCCTCCACAATAGTGCATTTATATATTAAATCTCATTTGGAATATACGTGGCATGATTAGTATATTTTGATACCCCACGTCAGTTGATTAACGTAAATCGGTAACGCTTGGCCGACTAGAGTTTGACGTTATTGTCGTATGACGGCGGTAATCAACTGATCCCTTTAGGTCACACCTATAGGATGAGACCCAAATAGAATACTAATTATCTGTATATGATACAGTTTAATTAGAGCATTACATATATTTGATATGTACGTTTAGTTACGAGAGTTATTTATAGGAAATTGAGTTGGGAACTCATTTCACTTAAGTTTATTAGTCAATTATACGATAACTGACTGAATAAATTTTACGTCTTATTTTAATACGATTAAATAAGATTTAATTTAATGATTAATCGTTAATTCATTAAATTAGTTGAGGTTATGCATATATTTTGAGGTAGAGGTAATTAGTTAATTATATTTACAAGGAGTTGTAAAATAAATTAACTAACCATTGTAGGACCCATTATATATTGATATAATGGTAAAATACTACTTAAAAGTTAAGTACATATTATTTATTTATTTGTGTCATATAATTGTTATATGATCAAATTAACACTTTATTATACAAGATAATTAAGCATATGATTAATAAGTATTTGTGAGACAAATATAAAAAATCAAAATGGACCATAATAAGCCACATGTGGCCGGTTATAGCATGTGTAGGAAGAAATGATTTTGTTCTTTTCTTCTTACACAATTCTCCTTTTTGATGGTGACATTACCTAAATGCTTTAATCATACTAACATTTCCTACACTCCACCTTATTGCATGTGAATAAAATTAAACAAAATAAGAGGCCATTTGGACTTGGGTGGTCCGGCCATAGGTGCCATATAATGAACAATAGTTGTTCATTTTTTACTTACTTCATTTTGCTTATTTTCACTTCTCTTTCTAAACTCAACTTCTCTCTAAACTCTCTTATACACTAATATTCTCTACATATTACTAGTGTAGTAATACAATAATATTAGTAGTATTTTGTCTTACTTATTATCTAGTTAATAATAAGGTAAGATTATTTGGGTTTAATCTTGGGTGCAACTAGAAGGAGACCTTCTACTTTGGAGGTTGTTTTATGGAGGATCATCTATCAATTTCATGCTCAAGAACAATAAGAAGGAGTTCTTATTGTGCCCATATTGAACCGAAAATTCCCAATGTAAGGATGTTTTCGTCTTATCTTTTCTTTTATGCTTTTATATTTGCATGCATGATAACTAGATCCTAAATCATTAAGTTTATGTAATTTAATGAACTAATTAGAGGAGTCTAATTAGAGGTCTAAGACTTTCAAATAAATATCAAATTACTAATTTAATGTGAGATTCAATTCGACATAGAAATTATAAAAGTATTTAATAAATAGTAGTATACGTTATCTTTTATAAAAAAAATTAATATGTTATATGATATCATAAAAGTATTTAATAAATAAATTGTAGTATATGATATCATAATCATCTTTTGTCTCATTACAATAATCCATCTTTGATGAGATTATTTTTAAAGATAACTTATATGTTATGTTGGGTCCCAAAGAAAGTAAAAATACTTTAAAAAAATAGTCTTTTAAAGATGTTTATGAGATACTTTTTACACGATAAGGGTGAATATTAATTTAATAAATCAAGTTTTTTAAACTATCTTAAATAAATTGTGATTATATAATTAATCAAATTTAATTTTAAAAAGAGAGTTATAACAATGTTAAGTTACCATATGCTTTGATGCATCTTTTACTATAGATAGACTTATATCATTGAAAAATATTTAAAAACTACCTTAAATAAATTGGTTTTATATAATAATCAGATTTAAATAAAAAAAAAATAGTTATAACAATGTTAAGTTACTGCATGCTTTTATGTATCTTTCACTATAAGTAGACTTCTATCATTGAAAAATATTTCCCAATGACAAACAATCATATAAAAATACATACGATGTAGATGCATGTTATGTGATTCTCCATTGTGAAATTTTTTGCTATTGTTTGTTACGAGTATTATATATTATTATGATTTCTTGTGAATGTAGATTAGAATTGTATGTTGATTATTCTATATTATTGTTATTGTTTGTTTCAAGTCTTTCACTCACACTACGTAACAAAAATCTGCTATTTTTTTTTTTACTAATGACAAAATTCTGTTGTTATTTTTACTGACAACTTTAATTATTTTCATTTAATAGGAAGTATTCAATTTTCTCAAGTTAAATTTAGTCTACACTTCACATGTTGGTTGTTGCCGATACATCTATATTGTGTTACTAGCGGGAATTATAAAGACGGAATAAAATTATAGGGTTGTTATAATTAAAAATCCTATCCCTACCAAAATACGAGTCTGAAATAACTAATATAATCTTTGAGGTATGAAAGCAACAAAAGATGAATTAGTTGGGTAAGCTAATGAGTCTTAATTATATTGTTGAGCTATTTAACTTATGTAGAATTATCTAACCGACCAATTTCGTCCTTAACAGCCATGCAATAATATACTTTTTTTCATTTAATCAATAATGATCATGATTCATGAATAATGTTGAAAATACAACTTTATCTTTTACATAAATATATTATTGATACGTAACTTTTTTTGTATTGACAATGTTATGAGTGAGCCCAAACACTTATCGGACCTGTCGCAAGCCCTGGTCAAAGATAATTACCCAGACTAGGCTAATAACAAATTAATGTAATTAGGTAAGTAAGGGTCGATCCTCAGGGAGATGGTTTTTCCTATAGAATGTGAAATGTCTTGCAATTGGGTCTTATCTAACGAGTATCTGGGTTTTGGGGTTTTGATTTATAAACTAATAAAAAGCATAAATGAAAACAAAATAAAAGCAAATCAAAACGAAAACAATAAAGGAGGTGATGAATTAACAATGATATAAAGAATCTAGGGAAGTAGGTTCACACTTGTAGATTAACATATTGATGAAATTGGATTTAGAACATGCAAATAATTCATTGTGAGTTCGCAAGAACGATGTGTTCATTACAATCATAGATCAGATGGTCTAGCAGGCTTTTAGGCAGTTTACTAGGGCTAATCTATCATGTCATGCTTTGTCTATTCAATTCACGTATTTCTACTTTGGAAAATAATTCCATTTTAGTCAATGATTTTGATCAGGAATCGTTAACTATCGTTATAGTCCAAACATGCATAGACACAATATTTTAAAAGCACAATTTCTTTTATCCAATTATCATCTTTTAATCAACCTACATGGCTACCCTACACCCTAGAAAAACGACTACTCACTCATGGTGATGTTTAGATCTAAGATGATGTTAATAATAGAAACTAGGATAGACATGTTTATTTGGTTTTGATAATATTTTAAGACTCTTTAATTGGCGATAATAACGACGCTAAATTGACGATCTAGTGAAATGAAATGATTACAATGATATTGAAATTGAATCTAAAATAACATGTAAAGAAAATAGCAATCAAATAAGAAACATAAAGACTTTAAACAAGAGATAAAATAGGAATACCTAGATGACGATCAACAACGACAATGATGAAATATTAACAACCATAATAGAAATTCCTTGCATAGAATAGTCGATCCACGAATTACAATACTTGAACCACATAAAGTAGATTACAAAGATGGAATTTTTATTGATCTAGGCTAAGGATTTGATGTAGAGAAATCTGAAATAAACTAAGAAACTAAGGACAAAAAGGAATAAGAAAATGATCTAGACAAGAGAAGAGAGGCTAGGTTTCTCTCCTCTTAATCTAGAAAAGTAGGGTTTCTAATTGTGTGTAGAAAAGTGTGTTGAGATGTGGTGGGTGAGGCACTCTTATATAGCAGTAGGTTTCGTGGGGAAGGGGTCATACATTAAACATATAGGACAAAATAGAGGAAGTCGAAGCAAAAGCTCGGATCAGCAAACATACCCGATCGGGTACACTACTTACCCGATCGGGTATGTAGTAATCTGGATGCTTTGACTTTCGTTTCATCTCCCTTGGCCTATGACTTGACTTTCATTATCCCCCTTGACCTTTTGAGTCGGGTTTGTTGATAGGGTTTGATGTAAAATGATGATTTCTTCGCCTAACTGATCGATCTTCTGACAACTGCGAAATCGTCTTTGCTTCTTCTTTCTTTTAAATCAGTGAACCTTCTTGAAATGCCTTTGACTTGGTCAAGCTTGCTTCTTCAAATCGTCGGGTTCTAGGCAAATGCTCGGGAATATAGAAAAAGGGCATAGAAACGTCACTTTCCCTACAAAACAGGTTAGAACATAGGAATTCGCCTAGAAGACGATATTAGCTCATAAAATGGCTTAACAAAGCACAAATGACATACAAAATCGAGCTAAATTAGGGGTTAAAATCATGCAAATATTCACTTATCAAACTCCCCCAAGCTAAACCCTTGCTTGTCCTCAAGCAAACATAACAAACAATACCAGGATAAGGGTAGCAAGCATTGGCTACTACACCATCAAGAAACAAATCTCAACGTAAAACTTTGGAAACATAATGAATCATAACCCAAAAACAACGTGGGCAAGAATGATACATAAACATGGCTGAGATTTACATAACGGCGCAGCACAAAGAATTTCACTACAGAATTTTCGGCTCTTGCATGATCTTTTTGACAAATGGACTCTCACGGCACACTCGAACACTCATGTATGCAAAAGGTGATTTCTTTATGTGTAAATGTTTTTGAGACACTCACCTATCTACGACTTATGAAAATGTGTCCGCAGTCTAATATGGTAAACAATTCAAAACACAAGTCAAAGATCACAATGCACATAGAAAAGAAGCCGGAAAAAAATATGAAGAAGGCTTTGGGAAATGGGTGAAAGGTGGATAAACAGTTATGGTCATGTGAAGGTTAGAATGAGCTAGCAACTGACCAATGATAAATGAATACTCAATCCAAACTTTCGATTAATTCCCAAAAGACGAATAACGAAGCCAGAAGGAACGGATTGGCTTATTACACACGAAACGCAAGAGTGAACTCCTTCTAAACATTGAATTGACATTTTAAGGAGATACTCACAACTTCTTCTTTTATTTCTTTTTCTTTCTTTTTTTTTCGATTTTTTTCTTTTTCAATTTTTTTCATTTTTCTATTTCATTTTTTTCTTTCTTTTTTTTCTGAACATAACATCACTTCTTGAACATTTTGGTTCTCCCAAATTCACTTTGACATAAAACAACAAATCTTCTCAAAAGAGCACCCATACACTATAGTCTAGCTGCTAACTCAACAAGGTAGGCAGTTTTTATATGTAGCTGTTATCTTGTGAAACATTTGTATGAAGGGGCTAATTTTGAGGGGTAATTCAAAGTGAAAAAGACTTCAAATCTTAGTGAATCATGAATGCAATGCTTATAGGAATGAAATGAGAACCATACTTATGCGTTTTGACATGACACACATCACAAGGAGAACTACACACACCTTAATGAGACTGGGTAAAGATGTACCTGTGACACCCTCAAATTTGCGGAAAGAAAAAAAATTATTTAAATACATAAAAGAAATATGATAGTACAAAACAAAGGTGTCATAAAATAAAAAGGTCATTACAAAGCGGAAATAATATTCTACAAACGAAATGTACAAGACGGGAGACATATCTCCCGTATAAATACGGAAATAAAAGTGTATCTAATAATATACAAACTATGAACCGAATATAGGTCCAAGGTAAAATACTTCGCTCGCTAGCTCGTCATGTACCCCAAAATATGCATCACCACCTGTTCGACCGCATTAAATATAAACACGGAAGCCACAGTCAGTGGGGAGTAACTCCGAGTTCTCCCAGCCACGAAATGTCGAGTTTAATGAAACATGAAAACATAAAAGCAATGTATATATAAAATACAAAACCTTAACATATATGATATGCTTTTCATGTTATGAATCAGTTAACTAACATATAACCTATCATATGAAAGCTATCATGTGAATTCTGTAATAAAATATACTCGAGGTAGGGAAGCTGTATGCTGGCTCATGCTGGCTCAGCGGTTACCATGTAACATGGCCCTGATACACTCAAACCCTAATCAACACGAATCAGTTAACAATCGTTAATCCAAACTCTATCAATCCTAGCCGTCTTGCATCTCACCTTCTAGAACTCATAGAATCATACATACATGAAAGACCAATACGTCTACAAACAGGCATAAGTTCTTAGCACAGTCAATAGAAGACTTCTGTAACTCGAGGCTATACCACAAGGTAGGAAAACATCCTAGTCCTAGACTGATCAGCACTAGCGACAACAGCTATTCCGTTCCCCGTCCCATGACATAACCGTCTATGAGAAACTCTACTAGGCGACCCCCTAAGCAGAGATGGCTAGTACTTAAGCTGACTCCAGTCCCAAAACGGATCAGGCAGCCATGCCCCGACTTGGATATAAACCCACCAAGCCGAGACACAAAAGCTATCAAGCGGCAAACTCCGTATGCTCGTTAAAGATAGTACGGGCCTATCAATGTCATGGTCCAAGCTACTCATTTAGAATTAGAATGGTCAAGACGCCATATATCCATAAGTCTCTATGGGTACTTAGTCAACACGACACCAACCATATAATAAATCAGTCACGGGAAAACATCCTATCATGTGACTAATTGCATATCAATAATAATCAAATCTCATATCGCCTCATATCTACTAAGGCTAATTCATTAATTAAATACAACCATACTTGAAGACAAATCCCCGACCCGAGTCCCGCGACGGGTCATCAGTCAAATCGGGGCTGACTAGATCTTAGTTTGACCAAACCCGTTGGCTCAAACCGGCTAGAAGCAGAGTCTTTATCACATAGACATAAAATCAACATATTCATTACATGTTATTTTATTACTACTTCTAACATGTGAATTATCATATTATACCCAAAACCCGCATGACTTAAATGATTTCAACGTAAACTAATCTCGTATTATAATTTCTAACATGTGAGAAATAATAATTTTTTATGAAAACCTTTTTAATTAAATATTTTACTTATTAATACTTCCCACTTGCTAAATATTACAAAACACGATAAAAATGACGATAACTCAAAAACCGACACGAGTCCCAAGGTGGGACCCACGGGCTGAAATGGGCCGGACCCCATATGGGCCTGGATGGGCCCACGGGCTGTTTTGGCTTCAAAAAGGCTGTTTTGCTTTAACTTTTCTAAAACCGTTTTCTAATATTTTCCCGCATGCTTAACATAATTAAAACCCGTCAAAACAACAATTAAACAACCAAACATCGACACAACCCAAAGACCAAAACCCGGACCCACCTTGACCAACCCAGACCGGGTCTGAACCGGCCTGGACCGGTCTGGTTTGGACCCGGTTCTTGCCCCTTTCTCGGTTCAATCCTCAAACACCCCAAATCAATTCCAAACTTGTTTTTAATCATCAAACAACCATTTTAACAATCTTCCACACAAAATCATAAAAATCATAACTTATGGAAAATCATCAAAATTTATCAAGAACACTAAACTTGTTAAAAATTCATACAAAATCATAAAACTCATAACTTAGTAAAAATCATCAAAATTCTTCAAGAACACTAAACTTGTTAAAATTTCCTAAACAACATAAAAATCATAACTTATGAAAAACCATAAAATTCATAAAGAACAATAAATCAACATAAAAATTTCCTCCAACTTAAAAATCATCAAGAATCATAAACCTCATAAAAATTTCATACAACATAAAAATCATCAAAAATCATAAAACAACATAATAATTACTACTTAACATATTACTAACTAAAAATCCATAAATCATAGAAACATGAACCAAAAATAAAGATGAACCAAAATCCAATTAAATAACACTAAAGGCTATATTACTAACTCAAATCCTAAATAACCATAACATGAACATAAACTAAACCCTATGTGACATTAATTCGTCGAGTAAAACGGAATTGTTACCTTAGCTAGCCAAAATAATTAGCACCAAAATAATAATAAGAAATATATAATA
>JAIUZE010023797.1:0-17442 GCA_022085475.1 Heliosperma pusillum | reverse complement strand
AGTCACACGCCCATGTCATCGTATTCCACTCACAATTGGATAGTTTAATTATTTTGATTAAACTAATCAAAATATCTAGATATTTATTAACTTTATCGGTCCGTTAACGAAAATTACGCAAATCGAGCAAAACCAGACCCGTTGTCTCACCATACCACACGGCCCCAAAGTCCTCTAATAGCCTTGATATTTTCATTTCTTTTGGATACAATAATCATAATATCTAGATATTTGTATAATTAACTTTATCGTTAATTATATTTAATCGTTTACCGTAAAATAATTATTAAACGCGAGCCAATTACGTAACAACAAATTCAAAATCCGACATCCTTAATTGCCTATAAACACACGGCTCCACCACTCATCATAACTCACAAACAACTTTTCATTTTACAACAAATCAAATTAAGATCAAAACATCACTTTATTTGATCGTTCTTCGTGTTCTTCGTTGTTCATCATTTGTTCTTCATCGTTCTTGAGCAAAATCTTCATAAAATCTTCGTTTCTTAATTAAATCCATCCTAATTTATATTTCTCGACTCTCCTCTTCGCTCCTCATCTTCACGTACGGTTATATTTCAATTCCGTCAAGATCATTTTCAACACTTTAATTATGGAAATTCATATTTTAGTTCTAATAATGTTTTCTTGTTATTTTCTTATAGGGGAAGATTTTGAAGACGAGTTTGGAGACTCGTATATTTTGGGTGAAGATTAGTAGGAGGGTTTCTTATTATATACTTCTTATTATTATTTTTTGTGCTAAGTGGTTTGCTAGCTAAGGTAACAATTCCGTTTTACTCGACGAATTAATGTCACATGGCTTTTAGTTTTGTTATTTATGATTTTAGTTAGTAGCATAGTTTGTAGTTGTTGGTTCATGTTATGGCTAAATATGATTTTAGTAGTAACATAGCCTTTAGCTTTTGGTTTCTTTAGTTTGTGGTTCATCTTTAATTTTTGGTTCATATTTTTATGGTTTATGGATTTTTGGGAGTAGTATGATAAGTAGGTTGATTTTTATGTTTTATGGAGTTTTTATGTTGTTTTGTGTTTTGGATGATTTTTCATAAGATATGAATTTTATGTTGTGTAGGAATTTATAAATATGTTAGTGTTCTTGTGATATTTTTATGATTTCTTCATGATGATGATTTTTGTATGTTGGATGATTAAATTGGTTGTTAAAATGGATGTTGGTTAATTAAAAACATGTTAGAATTTAATTGGGGTGGTGGTTGTTGGACCGTGTTGGGTGGCCGGAAATTGGGGCTGAAAACCGAACCAGACCGGCCTGGTCAGACCGGTTCAGGCCGGTCCAGCCCGGTCTGGATTTGGTCCGGGGTTGGTCTTTGGTGTTTGTGTCGATGTTTGATTGTTTAATTGTTGTTTTGACGGGTTTTAATTATGTTAAAGCATGCGTGAAATATTGGAAAACGGTTTTTAGAAATTTTAGGCAAAACAGCCCATTGAGCCCAAATCAGGCCGTGAGGCCCAAATCAGGCCCATGTGGGTCCGGTCCAATTCAGCCCGTGGGTCCCACTTTGGGACTTGTGACGGTTTTTGAGTTATCGTCATTTTTATCGCGTTTTGTAATAATTAGCAAGCGAGAAATATTAATACGTAAAATATTTAATTAAAAAGGTTTTTCATTAAATTATTATTTCTCACATGTTAGAAATTATAAGACGAGACCGTAGTTTAATTTAATATCCTTTTAGTCAAACGGGGTTTGGGTATGATATAATAATTCACATGTTAAAAGTTTTAATAAAATAACATGTAATGAATATGTTGCTTTTATGTCTATGTGATAAAGACTCTGTTTCTAGCCGGTTTGATCCAACGGGTTTGGTCAAACTAAGATCTAGTCAGCCCGATTTGACTGATGACCCGTCGCGGGACTCGGGTCGGGGATTTGTCTTCAAGTAAGGTTTTATTTGATTATTGAATTAGCCTTAGTAGATATGAGGCGATATGATATTTGGTTAGTATTTATATGAAATTAGTCACATGATAGGATGTTTTTCCCGTGACTGATTTATTATATGGTTGGTGTAGTGTTGACTAAGTACCCATAGAGAATTATGGATATATGGCGTCTTGACCATTCTAATTCTAAATGAGTAGCTTGGACCATGACATTGATAGGCCTTACTATCTTTAACGAGTATATAGTTCACTGCCTGATAGCTTTTGTGTCACGGCCTGGGGGGCTTATCTCCAAGTCGGGGCATGGCTGCCTAATAGTTCCACTTTGGGAAGGGAGCCAGCTTAAGTACTAGCCATCTCTGCTTAGGGGGTCGCCTAGTAGAGTTTCTCATGTACGGTTATGTAATGAGACGGGGAATGGGTTAGCTGTTGTCGCTAGGTCTGATCAGTCTAGGACTAGGATGTTTTCCTACCTTGTGGTATAGCCTCGAGTTACAGAAGACTATTGACGGTACTAAGAACTTATGCCTGTTTGTAGAAGTATTGGTCTTTCATGTTTGTATGATTCTATGAGTTCTAGAAGGTGAGATGCAAGCCGGCTAGGATTGATAGAGTTTGGATTACCGGTTGTTAACTGATTCACATGATTACGTGTTGATTAGGGTTTGAGTGTATCATGGCCATGTTTCTGCGAGGAACCTCTGAGCTAGCATACCAGCTTCCCTACCTCGAGTTATAGTTTATTATCGGTTTCACATGATAGCTTTCACATGCTAGGTTATTTGTTAGTTATCTGTTTCATAACATGAAAAGCATATCATATATGTTAAAGTTTTGTATTGTTCATATACATTGCTTTTATGTTATTCATGTGTTATTAAACTTGACATTTCGTGGCTGGGAGGACTCGGAGTTACTCCCCACTGACTGTGGCTTCCGTGTTTCTATTTAATGCGGTCGAACAGGTGGTGAATGCATACATTGGGTACATTGACGAGCTAGCGAGCGAAGTATTACCTTGGACCTATATTCGGTTCTTAGATTGTATATTATTATACACTCTTTCATTTCCGTATTTATACGTGAGATATGTCTCCCGTCTTGTATATTTCTTTTGTAGAATATTATTTACGTTTTGTAATGACCCTTTTTATTTATGACACCCTTGTTTATGTATTTAAATTATTTTTTTCTTTCCGCAAATTTGAGGGTGTCACAGACGATTCCTGATCAAAATCATTGACCACTATGGCATTCCTTTCCAAGGTAGAGATACGAGAATTGAATAGACAAAGCATGACATGGTGGTAAATCGCCTAAAAGCATGCTAGACCATCTGATCTATGATTGTAATGAACACATCATTCTTACGAACTCGCAATGAATTAATTGCATATCCTAAATCCAATTTCATCAATATGTCAATCTACATGTGTGAACCTACTTCCCTAGATGCTTCTCATTATTGTTAATTCATCATTTGCTTTATTGTTTTCATTTTAGTTTGCCTTTATTTTGTTTTTATTTATGTTCTCCATTAGTTTAGAGTTCAAAACCTCAAAACCCAGAAAATCATTAGATAAAACTCAATTGTGAGACGATTCACAATCCATAGGAAATACCATCTCCCTGAGGATCGACCCCTACTTCCCTAATTACATTAATTTGTTATTAGCCTAGTCTGGGTAAATTATCTTTGTATTGGGCTTGCGACAGGCCCGATCAGTAACTGTCTGACCGGAAAATCTACCAGAGATCTCTTCCGAGCGTGGCCACCCATTTCCAGTTATAACTCCTCGAGTGGCCCGAAGATGTCAATACCCAACGTGGGTGGACAATTCCTGTTGACCCATCTTACACTGTATGATGCAGATCACCATGACCCAGAAAATGTCCATCAGGCTCCTTTCACGACACGACCTAGGACAAACACAAAAGTCAATCGGAAACTACACCGACTCAGGTAAATGGTCACCAGTCTAAAGAATCGACTCATAAGAATAAAATAGAAATCCCCGCCACAACCAGGCTTCAACAATTTTGATAAGGGACTCTATTATGGTCATTGCCCGACAGAGTGTCTCCCCTTTCTGTCTATGTAAACGACCAGTCATCTCCATGACCCCATGGTGCTGAACCAACCATCGATCGACTTAGAATCTAGTCACTTCGAGATGTCACCTCAAATGATTGACTAGGGACAAAACACCGAGTTCATCATGTTCACTTGAATTGGGTTCAACTTTTCTTTCAACCAATTCGGATAAACAAAGTATTAAAATTTAGTTAAATTAAATAAGGAGTTTTTAATGAAACTCAAACAATGAATACAATTATCTTATATTTGCAAAAATTGATACGCAATCAATAATTTCATATCTCATAATCTCTAGCAATTCAGGTATATATTTCAATCCCCTTTGAAATGACATGATTATCATGTTCAGCTTTCAAAAGCGTAGCTAATGGATTAGCAATACTTGCATCTTTCCCATCTTCCTGATTGATATTTCTCTTTGTCTACGTAATATCATATTACATAAAACTTTCTGAGTACGTGTCTAGGTCTGAATCCGGGCTTAGGCCCCTTAGCCCAAAGGTAGCTCCCACTATTTTACCAGTATAATGGGATAGGATATACAGCTATAGGAACTACTTCTAGTCCCTCCAATACTGTCGAATCCAAGCTACTTTCATATGCATCATCATATGATGCAATGTACTCCATTTCCGTTGTGAAATCCACAATGATAAACTGCCTAGAACATTTCCATCGGATACATGATATTTATATTTGGAAATGTCACTCCTACTTGGAACCTTTCCAATAGTCCCTTATGCTTCGTACTTTTCCAACAGATAAATCTTCTATAAAACACAGCCAGTTCGTGATTTCATATCACTTTGATCAGTTTGGAAACTGAAGTCTGTGTAACCCCTTACACACAACTCACTATAAATTCCAAACACACGGAACATATCTTTAGTCCTTCGCAAGTACTTAAGGATGTTATTTATGGATATCAAGTGACTCTCACTTGGATTTGATTGCAAACGACTTGTCATGCTCAAAGCATGTGAAATGTCGGATTGAGTATACATCACATTGTATATAATTGATCCCGCAGCGGAAGCAAAAGGAATCAATTATCATGTGTTCAACTTCCTTGCACTAGTCAAAGATCTTATCAATATAAGAATTTTGACTCAACGCTAATAACCTTTTAGATTTATCTCCATAAATCCGATATCTAAAAGATGTATTCTACTTCTCCAAAATCTTCCATCATCTAAAATGATCAATATGTTTCCACATATAAGAGTGATGAAAACCATATTACTCCCACTAAACTTCATGTATTCAACATAATTCCACGAGATATCGAGAAATATTTTACAACATGATTGACACACTAATTCCAACTCTTTAGTTCTTACTTAATACATCATCTTAAGCTTGCAAAATTAACTTAGGATAATTAGGATCTACGAACCCACATGTGGATATAAAATATTCTACCTCTTCTAGAATTATATTCAAGAACGTGGTTCTTGAGATCCAATTGTGATCATACTATTACGAAATGTTGTAATCGCTAAGTATATTCGAATGGATCGAAGAATTAAGGTTGGTGAAAAACTCTTTGCCTACTAGTTTATCTTTGAAAACATTTTAATGTTCATCCATGCAAATTTCGATCTTAAAAATCAATTTACATTGAAGAGGTCGTACTTATTCAAGTAAAATTTACCAGGTCACATACCGGACCATCATGCATGGAGTCCATAACGAATCGCATGACTCTAAGCCATAGCAAGAAGTTGGGACTAGAAACAGTCTTTTATAAGTCAGATATTAGAATTCATCAATATTAAGGGGTGATAAAATTCCACCTGACCTCTTAGGTTCCGAAGAAACAACTACTGAACAAGCAATGAGGAAACTTTTTTCGGACCATATGCTAAGTTTGTGGCTCTTGAAACATTTTCTTCCACTCTGTCTTATCAAGAAATAATCGTATTTTTATTGAAAGACAACATCATGAGCCACAAATGCTTTGTTCTCGTGGTTAACGTAGGATTATTGAGCACTTGTTTCACACGGATAACTTACAATTAGGTACGCTACCTATCCATATCGTATATGAAATAAAATCCGACTGTTTTAAATGTGCTTAGATATGGTGGGAAGAGAAATAACAGACAAAATAATAAAATCCCAAAGTTAGTCAAGTGGCTCAGATTAACTTCACAAAGACAAAACCATATCGTATAAGGTTCTGTTTCTCTATTCAACAACACCCTTATCTCATAATGTGTGTTAGAGAAGTTAACCCGTGAAACTATTTCACAATACTTTTGGTGAAAAAAAAAGTCAATACTTAGATATTTCTTGTTACGATTTGGTCGTAAGTCCACTATCTAATACTCTTGGTGGTTAAATACTTCACATTGAAGCTCTTTGAACTTTTCAAGGATTTCTCTTAGCACCTCATTAAGTAGAATCAAACACAATATCTACTTAAGTCGTCGGTAAATAAAGGGAAGTAGTCATTACCATCTCTGGTTGTGTTTGTTATTGGACCATACATATTCTTATGTAATATGACCAATAACTCACTAGTTCGATCTCCTTTTCAATAAAAAAGGGCACGAATCATCTTGCCTTGAATACAAGATTCGCTTACACCATAAGATTCAAAATCAAATGTTTTAGGGATACTATTCAATACCAGGCTTTTAATGTGCTACACAGTCCAGAATCAAGATTAGATCTGGGTCACCAATTTTGAGCCTTTTACAATCTATATGACAAGTAATTTCTAGTTTTAGGTCAAGAATATAATTACCTTTGATTGGTATGGGATAACCATTGACCACGTATAGGCATAAAAAGATACAACGCTTGTTCCATTCACAAAAGTGAAACACTTGTGTCGTACACTAAAGTGTACATAATAACTTTTATTACAGTATACCTCTAAATCCAAAACTGGGTTGATCACATTATAACTTTTATATGTCTCTATAGATACTATGGATGAAAATACTTTTAGGTGTAGTAAACCCAATTTCTATTTCTCAAGAAAACTTGGGTCAGATTCTATTCTAGTGTCCTACACTGTAATAATAGAATCATCAAAGGTTGGGTTCGACACCTTGCTTGGGTTTGACTTTGCTATTCAAAATAGTCTTGCCTTTTCCCTTCGCCTTGTGCCAACATCGTGCCAACCTACTCTTGAACCTCGTCTAATTCTTAACAATTAACAATAAAACATCCCTCTTAGAGCTCCCACTCACTTTCATGAATCTTTATTTATATAAGTAAATTGGAATTATTATGAAGACCATTCTTCATTTCATTCATGGTTTTACCTTCAAAAAGGATAAACCTTTCATGAAGTGACTACGGTATTTGGTTATTTACTATTTTAAATAAATCAAGAAACCTAGTCGTCCCAACTGATTTGGCCTCTTTTGAGATAAGCCTCGATAAGGAGCATTATGACGACATACCAAAAATACAAATATTTTCGTTGGAACGAAAAGATAGATGTACCATTGTTATGAGAAAACGTCACTAAAAATCAAAACGTTTTTGAGTAAGTGTGACTTATTCATATACTCTTCATAAGAGACATTTGCAATGGTGAATATGAGGATCAAAAGATAAATTCCTTCTGTATTTAGCTATAGTGATTTAAACGGACATTTAAATTTCAATCAAAAATGATACCGTATGAATTAATAGAAACTTATTTCCACGATTGAACGGATTTACAAGTTTGTAGAATGATAAGATATTTGTCATTTGCGCGTATAAAATAAATATCAACAGAAAATAAACATTCATTGCTTATATATAATTTCACTTGTAAAACAATTTTAACAAGTTTAGCATTTATATAATGACTCCTCACTAAATTATATAAATGATTCTAAGACCCATCTTTAAATAAAAATAGTCATCGTATGCTACCTTTATCTAAAAAATGGTAAGTCATTTCTAGACTAATTCTACCCCTAGAACTCTTGGTTGACGGATTTCAACTAAATCCATCTTCTAGTCCCAAGATAATGATTATCTCGTTGAGTCCAATCCAATTTTGGCTTGTGATCGTATCACCCTACTTACTCGAGGTAAACAGGGACCCACGAGCCTGGTAGCCCTAATGAACACGGGGTTCTTAGGTGCTTCAATTGGTAAGGCTAAATCTCAATTTCTTTTAAGTTATATGGGAGGTCTTGTCAATTTAGTTATTAATTCCCCATATGTGAACTAAGTCGGTGAATTTTAAATAACGTTGAATTGACAATCGAGAAATAAAATGCATGTCGACGATTTTGGCGTGAGCCGAAAATATAAAGCAAGCAAATAATAATTCCTAGTATTGCCACCTAGCTAATATAATTAACTAGACGATTACAAAATCGGAAACCAACTCCTTCGCCCCTTGCCTCTTCACGGTACACGCTCCAAAGAGGCACCGTCTTCGGGAATCTCCGTCTTCATAATAATTAATTACAAAAAGATACAAATAAAATTCCTATTATACATTTGATCTAGAAAATGAAATTAAATTATTACAAACAGGCGATACGAGATCGCAATTAAAATTACAACCGAATCGGTATTCCCTTACATTACGGGTAATACCGATTAAAATAATCTAGGCCATACTAGGTACAACTTGCATTAAAAATTAAATAAATCACATTCATTCATTCAACAATAACAACATAAATAAAATGCTGTAAAAATCATGCCAAAAATCGCCCTTAATACTTATCATGCTCATTCTAGCTCGGTTTTATGGATTTTATTGATTTTTAACCATTAAAAAACAATAATCAACACTTAAATCGTATTTAAGCTCAAAATAAATATCTAAACTGATTTAGAACTCACAAATAACTCTCCACTAATTTTGTTTATATTTAATTAGTTTGAATTGATCGTATTTGCTAAATCTAGAGCTTTAATCACAACATTTATGAAATAAACCCAAAATAAAATATAAAAATCAAAAACATTTGAAACCAAAAATTTTGTACATTCTGGAGCATTTCCAGGAACTCCAAAAACCAGAAAACTTTGGCCAAAAATTTTGAATTAATTTTATGCACAAATAGCTTTAAATTTATTGGTTTTATCAAATAAAAACAAATAAATATAGTAAAATAGTGAAACAAATTACAAACTTTCACCAGGATGATATAAATCAGATTATAAAATGTACCAAAAAATTTCAAGACCATAAAAGGACGTTTCAGTTTTATGAACATAATAATCTCACTTTATTGACTTTTACCTCATAAAAATTAATAATCATGCAAAACTTAATTAAAAGTCACGAAATGTTACATACAGTATTTACAACATGCATGTGAGATCATATAAAAATTTCATGACCACAATCAACATGCAACTTTTTTTAGTTAACTTTTAACATAAAAAGTGCATATTAGCATGAGTTAATGGACATAAATCAAAATAAATAGCAAATCAATCCCTTAAATCACCAAATTTGACCACAACCATTTTGCGTTCAGTAGGTATGCATTCAAATCAAAAATTCCGTGCAAACCAATTTTTAACACAAATTTTCAATTTTACTCATGTTATCGTATAACTCGATTTTAATGCTTAAAATCAACATGCATGTAACAATTGAGCTCTGATACCACATGAAAGTCCTAGACCACTAATTAAACTCCTCTAATTAGTTCATTAAATTACATCAACTTAATGATTTAGGATCTAGTTATCATGCATGCAAATATAAAAGCATAAATATAAAGATAAGATGAAATTTCCTTACAATGTAAATTTTTGGCCAAAATGGGGCACAATAATAACTCCTTCTTATTGTTCTTGAGCATGTAATTAGTGGATGATCCTCCATAAAAAAATCTCCAAAGTAGAAGGTCTCCTTCTTGTTGCACCCAAGATTAAACCCAAAAATCTTAGCTTATTATTAACTAGATAATAAGTAAGAAATAATATTACTAATATTATTGTATTATTATACTAGTAATATGAATATTAGTTTGCATGTGAGTTTAGAGTGATGTAGGAGGTTTCAGTGAGAAGATGTGAATAATAAGAAGAATCAAGTGAAGTGTAAAAATGAGCAACAAAGGGCCCTTTTAAAGACCTCTTGGCCGGCACTACCAACCCCAAAATGGGTGATTTTCTTCATATTTTATTCACATGCATAATGGTAGAGTATGGGATTGTATAATGATAATGATCATGTGTCATACATTTCATAATCATATGGTGGAGTGTGGAATTAGTAGAGAATAAACACAATTATTTTCTAATAGCTAAAACCAGTTCACATGTGTCCAATATGGACCATTTTGTTTTTTGATATTTGTTCCACAAATACATATTAATCATATGCTTAATTATCTTGTATAATTAAGTGTTAATTTGATCATATAACAATTATATGACTCAAATTAATAAAAAATATGTACTTAACTTTTAAGCGATATTTTACCATTATATCAATATATAATGAGTTCCACAATGCCCAATTATTTTATTTTCCAACTCTTTGAAAATATAATTAACTAATTACATCTACCTCAAAATATATGCATAACCTCAACTAATTTAAAGAATTAACTATTAATCATTAAATAAAATCTTATTTAATCGTATTAAAATAAGACGTAAAATTTATTCAGTCAGTTATCATATAATTGACTAATAAACTTAAGTGAAATGAGTTCCTAACTCAATTTCCAATAAATAACTCTTGTAACTAAACGTACATATCAAATATATGTAATGCTTTAATTGAACTGTATCCTATACAAATAATTAGTATTCTATTTGGGTCTCATCTTATAGGTGTGACCTAAAGGGACTAGTTGATCACCGCCGTCATACGACAATAACGTCAAACTCTAGTCAGCTGAACATTACCAATTTACGTTAATCAACTGACGTGGAGTATCAAAATATACTAATTATGCCACGTATATTCCAAATGAGATTTATTATATAAATGCACTGTTGGAGTAAGTGTCCTCCACAATAGTGCATTTATATAATAAATCTCATTTGGAATATACGTGGCATGATTAGTATATTTTGATACTCCACGTCAGTTGATTAACGTAAATCGGTAACGCTTGGCTGACTAGAGTTTGACGTTATTGTCGTATGACGGCGGTAATCAACTGATCTCTTTAGGTCACACCTATAGGATGAAACCCAAATAGAATACTAATTATTTGTATACGATACAGTTTAATTAGAGCATTACATATATTTGATATGTACGTTTAGTTACGAGAGTTATTTATTGGAAATTGAGTTGCGAACTCATTCCACTTAAGTTTATTAGTCAATTATACGATAACTGACTGAATAAATTTTACGTCTTATTTTAATACGATTAAATCAGATTTAATTTAGTGATTAATCGTTAATTCATTAAATTAGTTGAGGTTATGCATATATTTTGAGGTAGAGGTAATTAGTTAATTATATTTACAAGGAGTTGTAAAATAAATTAACTGGGCATTGTGGGACCCATTATATATTGATATAATGGTAAAAATCACTTAAAAGTTAAGTACATATTGTTTATTAATTAGAGTCATGTAATTGTTATATGATCAAATTAACACTTAATTATACAAGATAATTAAGCATATGATTAATAAGTATTTGTGAGACAAATATAAAAAATCAAAATGGTCCATTATGGACACAAGTGGACCGGTTTTGAGTAGGTAAAATCATTAGTTATTTTACACTACCAATTCTACACTCCATCACATAATAATGAATTGTTATGACACAATCATCATCACATTTACTACCAACACTCAAAGTCTTTTGCATGTGAGTAAAAGAAGCAAAATAAGAGCCATAAAGGGCTCATAGTGACCGGCCAAAAAATGGCCTTCATATTGAACAATTGTTGTTCAATTTTATCATCACTTCAATTCATTATGATTCTTTTCATTTCTCTTTCTAAACTCAACTTCTCTCTAAACTCTCATATATACTAATATTCTCTACATATTACTAGTGTAGTAATACAATAATATTAGTAGTATTTATCTTACTTATTATCTAGTTAATAATAAGGTAAGATTATTTGGGTTTAATCTTGGGTGCAACAAGAAGGAGACCTTCTACTTTGGAGGTTAATTTTTGGAGGATCATCCACTTAATTTCATGCTCAAGAACAATAAGAAGGAGTTCTTAGTGTGCCCATATTGAACCAAAAATCCCAATGTAAGGATATTTTGGTCTTATCTTTTCTTTTATGCTTTTATATTTGCATGCATGATAACTAGATCCTAAATCATTAACTTAATGTAATTTAATGAATTAATTAGAGGAGTCTAATTAAAGGTCTAGGACTTTCATGTGGTATCAGAGCTCAATTGTTACATGCATGTCGATTTTAAGCATTAAAATCGAGTTATACGATAACTTGGGTAAAATTGAAATTTGTGTTAAAAATTGGTTTGCACGAAATTTTTGATTTGCATGCATACCTACTGATCTCAAAAAGGTTGTGGTCAAGTTTGGTGATTTTATGGATTAATTTGCTATTTATTTTGATTTATGGCCTTTAAATCATGTTAATATGCATATTTTATATTAAAAGTTAACTAAAAATAGTTGCATGTTGATTCTGGCCATGAACTTTTGATATGACCTCACATGCATGTTGTACATACTGTATGTAAATTTTCGTGACTTTTAATTAAGTTTTGCATGATGATTGATTTTTATAAGATAAAAGTCAATAAAGTGAGATCATTATGTTCATAAAATTGAAACGTCCTTTTCTGGTCTTGAAAATTTTTGGTACATTTTACATTCTGATGAGAATACTCTTGGTGAAATTTCATAGTTTGTTTCACTGTTTTACTGTATTTAATGATTTTTTTTTTTTTTTGATAAAACCATTAAATATTAAGTTATTTGTTCATAAAATTAATTTAAATTTTTTGAGCAAATAATTTTTATTTTTAGAGTTCCTGGACATGTTCCAGAATGTACAAAATTTTTGGTTTCAAATTTTATGATGTTTATATTTTATTTTGGTTTTATTTCATAATTGTTATGATTAAACCGTAATATTTAGCAAATCAAATCAAATCGATCTAATTAATGACCAACAAAATTGGTAGTGACTAATTTTGAGTTCTAAAACAGTTTAGTTGATTATTTTGAACTTAAATATGATTTAAGAGTTGATTATTGATTTTTAATGGGTAAAAATCGATAAAATCCATAAAACCGAGCTAGAATGAGCATGATAAGTATCAAGGGCGATTTTGGCATGTTTTTTTTACAGCATTTTATTTATGTTGTTATTGTTGAATGAATGAATGTCATTTATTTAATTTTTAATGCAAGTTGTACCTAGTATGGCCTAGATTATTTTAATCGGTATTACCCGTAATGTAAGGGAATAACGATTCGGTTGTAATTTGATTTGCGATCTCGTATCGCCGTTTGTAATAATTTAATTTCATTTTTAGATCAAATGTATAATAGGAATTTTATTTGTATCTTTTTGTAATTAATTATTATAAAGACGAAGATTCCCGAAGTTGGTGTTCCAAAAGACGGTGCCATGAAGAGGCTAGGGGCCAAGGAGTTGGTTTCCGATTTTGTAATCTACTAGTTAATTAGATTAGCTAGGTGGCCATACTAGGATTTATTATTTGCTTGCTTTATTTTTTCCGCTCATGCCAAAATCGCCAACATGCATCTTTATTTCTCGATTGTCAATTCAAAGTTATTCAAAATTCCCCGACTTAGTTCGCTTATAGGGAATTAATAACAAAATTGACAAGACCTCTCACATAACTTTAAAAAAATTGAGATTTAGCCTTATCAATTGAAGGACCTATGAACCCCGTGTTCATTAGGGCTACCACGCTCGTGGGTCCCTTTTTACCTCGGGTAAGTAGGGTGATGCGATCACAAGCCAAAATTGGATTGGACTCAACGAGATAAGCGTTATCTTGGGACTAGGAGATGGATTTAGTTGAAATCCATCAACCAAGAGTTCTAAGTGTAGAATTAGTCTAGTATTGACTTACCATTTTTAGATAAAGGTAGCATACGATGACTATTTTTGTCTAAATATGGGTCTTGGAATCACTTATATAATTTCGTGAGGGGTCATAATATGAGTGACTTGTTAAAATTGTTTTACAAGTGAATTATATATAAGCAATGAATGTTTATTTTCCGTTGATATTTATTTTTTATTCGCGCAATGACAATTATTTTCTTCTATCAACTTGTAAATCCGTTCAATCGTGGAAAAGGTTTCCATTATTTTATACAGTAGCATTTTGATTGCGATCTCCATTTATACCACCGTAGCTAAAGACAAAATGAATTTTATCTTTTGATCCTCATATTCACCATTGCAAATGTCTCTTATGAAGAGTAAATGAATAAGTCACACTTAGTCAAAAGCGTTTTTGAATATTTAGTGACGCCTTCGTATAACAATGGTACATCAAATTTTTGCCCCAAAGAAAATATTTTTATTTTGGTATGTCGTCATAATGCTCCTTATCGAGGCTTACCTCAAAAGAGGCCAAATCAGTTGGGACGACAAGGTTAATCGATTTATTTAAAATCGTGAATAACCAAATACCGTAGTCACTTCATAAAAGGTTTATCCTTGTGAAAGTAAAACCATGAATGAAATGAAGAATAGTCTTCACAATAATTCTAATATACTTGTCTAAGTAGAGATTCATGAAAGTGAGTGGGAGCACTAAGAATGATGTTTATATTCTTAATTGTTAAGACGAGGTTCAAGAGTAGGTTGGCACGAGTTTGGCACAAGGCAAGGGAAAAAGGCAAGACTATTTTGAATAGTAAAGTCAAAACCCAAGCAAGGTGTCGAACCCAACTTTTGACGATTCTATTTTACAGTGTAGGACACAAGAAAAGAATCTACCCCCAAGTTTTCTAAAGAGTTAGAAATTGGGTGAATATTTTCACCCATAAGATTCTATATGATCGAATGTGACACCCTCAAATTTGCGGAAAGAAAAAAAATAAGTTAAATACATAACGAAGGGTGTCATAAATAAAAAGGTTCATTACAAAAGAAAATTAATATTATACATAAGAATTATACAAGACGGGAGACATATCTCCCGTATAAATACGGAAATAAAAGAGTGTATAATAATATACAATCTAAGAACCGAATATAGGTCAAAGGTAAATACTTCGCTCGCTAGCTCGTCAATGTACCCCAAATATGCATCACCACCTGTTCGACCGCATTAAATAAAAACACGGAAGCCACAGTCAGTGGGGAGTAACTCCGAGTCCTCCCAGCCACGAAATGTCGAGTTTGATGAAACATGAATAACATAAAAGCAATGTATATGGAAAATACAAAACTTAAACATATATGATATGCTTTTCATGTTATGAAACAGATAACTAACAAATAACTTAGCATGTGAAAGCTATCATGTGAGACCGATAATAAACTATAACT
The DNA here is from genome assembly GCA_022085475.1 of Heliosperma pusillum. Lineage (NCBI taxonomy): Eukaryota > Viridiplantae > Streptophyta > Magnoliopsida > Caryophyllales > Caryophyllaceae > Heliosperma > Heliosperma pusillum. The sequence goes on along the minus strand of JAIUZE010023797.1, from coordinate 1,975 downwards.
CGAGGTAGGGAAGCTGGTATGCTAGCTCAGAGGTTCCTCTCAGAAACATGGCCGTGCTACACTCAAACCCTAATCAACACGTAATCATGTGAATCAGTTAACAATCGGTAATCCAAACTCTATCAATCCTAGCCGGCTTGCATCTCACCTTCTAGAACGCATAGAATCATACAAACATGAAAGACCAATACCTCTACAAACAGGCATAAGTTCTTAGAACAGTCGATAGAAGACTTCTGTAACTCGAGGCTATACCACAAGGTAGGAAAACATCCTAGTCCTAGACTGATCAGACCTAGCGACAACAGCTATTCCAGTCCCCGTCTCATGACATAACCGTACACAAGAAACTCTGCTAGGCGACCCCCTAAGCAGAGATGGCTAGTACTTAAGCTGGCTCCCTTCCCAAAGCGGAACCCTTAGGATGCCATGCCCCGACTTGGGGATAAGCCCCCCAGGCCCGGGACACAAAAGCTATCAAGCGGCGAACATATACTCGTTAAAGAGAGTACGGGCCTATCAATGTCATGGTCCAAGATACTCATTTAGAATTAGAATGGTCAAGACGCCATATACTCGTAATTCTCTATGGGTACTTAGTCAACACGACACCAACCCTATAATAAAACAGTCACAGGAAAACATCCTATCATGTGACTAATTGCATATAAGTAATAAACACATAACATATCGCCTCATATCTACTAAGGCTAATTCAATAATTAAATACCACCATACTTGAAGACAAATCCCCGACCCGAGTCCCGCGACGGGTCATCAGTCAAATCGGGGATGACTAGATCTTAGTTTGACCAAACCCGTTGGATCAAACCGGCTAGAAACAGAGTCTTTATCACATAGACATAAAATCAACATATTCATTACATGTTATTTTAATAAAACTTCTAACATGTGAATTATTAAATCTTACGTAAACCCCCGATTGACTTAAAGGATATTAAATTAAACTACGATCTCGTCTTATAATTTCTAACATGTGAGAAATAATAATTTAATGAAAAACCTTTGTAATTAAATATTTTACTTATTAATATTTCTCGCTTGCTAATTATTACAAAACGCGATAAAACTGACGATAACTCAAAAACCGTCACAAGTCCCAAAGTGGGACCCACGGGCTGAGTTGGGCCGGACCCCACATGGGCCTGATTTGGGCCTCACGGCCTGATTTGGGCTCAATGGGCTGTTTTGCCTAAAATTTCTAAAAACCGTTTGCCAATATTTCCCGCATGCTTTAACATATTTAAAACCCGTCAAAACAACAACCAATCAATCAAACATCGACACAACCCAAAGACCAAAACCCGGACCCACCATGGACCAACCCAGACCGGGTCTGAACCGGCCTGGACCGGTCTGGTTTGGTCCGGTTCAGTGCCATGCCCACGGTTCAACCAACAAACAACACCAAATTAATTCCAACATGTTTTAATCATCAAACAACCATTTTAACAATCTTCCACACAAAATCATAACTTATTAAAATCATCAAAATTTATCAAGAACACCAAACTTGTTAAAATTCATACAAAATCATAAAAATCATAACTTATGGAAAATCATCAAAATTTATCAAGAACACTAAACTTGTTAAAATTCATACAAAATCATAAAAATCATAACTTAGTAAAAATCATCAAAATTTATCAAGAACACTAAACTTGTTAAAATTCATACAAAATCATAAAAATCATAACTTAGTAAAAATCATAAAAATTCTTCAAGAACACTAAACTTGTTAAAATTTCCTAAACAACATAAGAATCATAACTTTATGGAAAATCATAAAAATTCATAAAATACAATAATAACCATTACTTATCATATTACTAACAAAAATCCATAAATCATAAAAAGATGAACCAAAATAAAGATGAACCAAAATCAAAAGAAACAAAACTTAAAGCTAAGTTACTAACTAAAATCATACATAACCATAACATGAACAAGACTA
>JAIUZE010023795.1:0-36373 GCA_022085475.1 Heliosperma pusillum | reverse complement strand
GTCATGCCGGCTGCCGGTGGCTTGGACCGGCTGAGACCATCTGATATTCTTCCATTTTTCCAAGTTGGTTTGACGTATGTGGGGTGCTCAGCCGGTTGGCCGGTTGGCCGGCTGCCAGTGGCCTAGACCGGCTGAGCCCCTCTGCTCCTCCTCTTCTTTTCTTCCTTTCTTTGTGGGATGTTGGGTGCTCAGCCGGTTAGCCGGCTGCCGGTGGCCTGGACCGGCTGAGACCCATATTCCTCTTCCTCATCTTCTTTTCTTCCTTTCTTCATTGTGTTTAGTTTTGTGACGGTTTCTCGGTTCTCATCCCGTCTCGTCCTTGTCTTGACATATTTCCTATGAATTGAAACTGAATTAAATAGTATGAGAGTACACGAGATGAGGGCCAAAATACGATAAAACCGACGCCGAACAAAACTAAATGAGATGAAACATAAGAAAATAAAGAGGGGAAACGGTCTAAAATAATCATATATCAAACCTCCGCACACTTAAACATTACTCGTCCCTGAGTAAGTAAGTGGGCAAAAACAAGACCCTTATTTACATAAGCTAAACTAAACTACTAAAACCGATGAAATGCAATTAACGGGTCTTCTCCGTCCCTTCAACTCACAACGAAATACAATGAGGTATGTACTTCCTTGTAAGGCAAGTGGGGGCTTGCGGAAAAATTTAGATGCATCCAAGATTAAGCACGTAAACGACATAAAAGATGCATCAATCAAAAGAACAACCACTTTCCTCATCTAAGCGGTTGGGTTTCGTTTCAAAAACCAACGGTCTAGTTCGGGAGATACCGTCTCAGAGTCTCAACGAAGTGTCAACCCCCTAATCATGGCTCAAGCAACCCGAGTATGACCCCCAAATGCCAATAAAACGAATTCAAAGGCGGGCAAAAGGGAGGCAAAGTCAACCGTATAAAGCCAACACGACACGAGTCGAGATTCAACCAAATGCGACCCATGACTAAGAGAACTTAGACCACCGACTTCCTCACGGTTTTCACTCGTCACTCATTTAAAGAACGGGTGATTTTTGTGACAAAAAAAAACCAAAACCACTCGACTACTCGACTTGTGAGACATGCCCGCAATCTAATGTGTAATCCTCTCCTATATGGTCGCATATGAGATGTAAAGATAGTAATGCACATAAGGTGAAACAAGGGTTGTAGCGGGGATAGGTAGTGTGTCGAAACGGGGTTGGTGCAAGCACCGTTATGGAGATGCGGAGTTACAAATCAATAAATTGTCCAAAAATCCATTTCTCCCAATTTATTACAACAAATGAAAATATCAAACTTGAAAGTCCGATTCACTTGGAAAAACATCAAATCCCCATTTATTTTGCAACGTCTTTTTCTACTCGCTTAATGATGGATAAGGAGTGTTGCTTGACTTTTTCTCTTGCAAAACATGAAATAAATAAATATGAAGCGATTTTTTGTTGTTTTGCATTTTTCTTTCTTTTGTATTTTGTTTTTACTTTTATAAAACCTCTTTATTCAAAATCAAAGCCAAATATAAACCAATTATTTAAACTCTAATGAACTTTGCTCGAGTTCACTAAATAGGAAACAAATTTCCCTTTTCAAAACACCAAAAACAAAGTGACAACTTTCTTGATCAAGGAAGGTTGTTTATGGGATGTAGTTGGTATTTGTAGTAATCCCAAATGAAAGGCTAAGGCTCAAAGGGGATGCAAAAGTTGGTCCTAATCTAAAGGGTTGAAAGTAGGCTTATATGGCAATGTGAGGTAAAAAAAAATAATTATAAGTAACGGATTGTTCCAACTTATGCTGTGACAACCCTCGCGAATGCGGAAATATAAAACATACAAGCATGTGAAATAATATGCGGAAATACGGTATTTTAAAAACCTTTAAACATGCAAGATATATATAAACGAGGTGTGTCAAAAATGTTTACCACTAAATATACGGAATTACAACAAAGAGACGGGGTCTCTTAAAATGTTCGCAAAGAACAAGTGTTTAGCAAAACTAGCTAATATCGTCTAGAGGTGAAACTTCCAGGGACAACGCCCGCTAGCTCACACCCGAACCCCAAAATATCATATCCAAAAAGTCATCCAATGCAAGGAACCTGTTCATTCATTAAAAACATGAACGCCACAGTCAGTGGGGAGTAACTCCGGGTTCTCCCAGCCATATCACATTAAACGTACATATAAGGAAATACAAAGTAAAATCATGCATATATAGATATCCATGTGAGATACAATAAGAATAGATAGGCAATACGAGATATAATGAACGAGCATATGGAATACATATCCGAAGCCATCTTTATTCCAAGAACTTGACTCGGGAAAGACACTCTTAGAACATCGAATACGCTCACTAGGGCTTACAATTCCCTACATCTCACCTTAGCGGTATAAGATTGATAAGATTGAGACTTCGACAGAAACCAGTCATCATGCTATTATACAAACAACAACGAAATCCACATATTATCATCATTCACGAACGCAAGACAAGACGGTGTCCAATCAATCAATGCAATGCCATGACAATATCATGTAAATCACGCGTTTCAAAGACGACACACGACTACATCTCTCACGGTAAATGAACGCACTTGCATCCGTGTAATGGCAAGTATGATTAAAAATGGCATACACGGGAGTAAAACCGTCCCGAACTGCATACAACGATCCCATTCCATTTCGTATATGTAGACTATTTCCTCCTGTAGGACGACGATAAGAATACGTTTTCCTAGTCTAAACTGCCAGATTCCCTAGTCCGCGGAATACACATTTTTCCGATTCGACATGCGATAAACATTTCGCATCCAAGACTCGTTCAATCAATAGACGCCGAGTACCCAAAATTCGGTAGATCAATTCACAAAAGAGGCGGAAAAGAGCACAAGCCTCATAACAAGCGGTACGCTACATGCAAATAGCACCACCTCGCAAGTACACAACATTTGACGGCCGGGTCGATCAACGCAATTCGTTCAACTCCCAACAACGTCGTCGTATGCCCACTAACACATGCATTTAAGCAGTAGGATACCTCTCCGTTCCGACATTCCAGCCTTACGAACGGGAAGGTAGCCAAGGGAATGAGAGTACAAAGCACCAGACAAAATAGTGCTCAAACCGTATCATTTGTAAAAACCGACTCAAAGTGGGAACATACCAAAAACCGTCACAAAACATGAGACAGCGAATAATCATCATATATCCAAAACATGAATATTATCCGACTCTCCGTAAAATTACCACACGATAACGGATCAATGCGAACTATTAAAATTCCCGAGTTTTAGAATTATATGAAAGAAAAAAACAGCCGTGTTTCCAGGCCCGGGCAAGGGGACCGGTGGCACGTGGGCCGCTCAGAACACAGGGAAACCAAAACAAGAAATTAGGTCCTGGGGCCGGTCGAGTCGAAAACCTTCCTGTCCCTGGTCGACCCCGGTGCATAGCAACTGCACAAATCAAAACTTCCCTTACTGATGTGTTCCAGGCCGGTGGATGGACCGGTGGCCGGTGGGCCGGCCTGGAGCACCTCTTCATGCAAAATCCAAGTTTCCAAATGAGTTACTGATGTGTTCCCAGCCGGTGGGCAGACCGGCGGCCGGTCGACCGGTTGGGAGCACCTCTTCACCCGTGAGCCTTGCTCACTTAACCAATTCAATCCAATTCTCATATATGCTTCTAATAATCATCAACAATCAATATATATCATCAACATACATCATATAACATCATTCATTAATCATAGCATGATTCCTAATCATCGGAATCGTATTCTAAATACGATTTCTAGCATATAAACATGTAAAACACGTAAATGATACCGAGTAACCCTTCACCGTTACCTTTACGCGTCTTTAATCGATTACTAAGCCTTCCTAGTATTCTCCACCTACAATTAGGCAATATAAGATGAATATATTCACCTTGAGAAAGACGGATAATTTAAAAAGCGAGAAAGACGGTAATTTTATTACCAATACGGATAGAGGAAGCTAAGAGGGGAAGAATAAGACGAACTTACGTGAATTCCGTCAAAGAACGAATGAACTATGATGAATCAAAGATCGGAAAAAGCTAAGGAGGCAAGGTTTGAGTTTTCTTAAAGAGGAAGGAAGGTTTGGTTTGTGTTTGTGTAGGAAAATAGGTTAAGGAGTAGTGTGGGTTGTGTGAGTTATGAAGGAAAAAGTCAAAGACGGTTTCCAAAATCAAGAAATTCAAACTCGACTCAAAAGTTAAGAAAAGTCAAACTCGACTCAAAAGTCAAGAAAAGTCAAACTCGACTCAAAAGTCAAGAAAAGTCAAACTCGACTTAAGACGGGATTTTCATGGAATCTCGCGGAAATTCCAAAAACGAACTCGGAAATTCTAAATTCGACTCGAAACATAAAAAGTCAATTTAAAACTTAAATTTACTGAAAAGATTTCGTAAAATATTTCTACTATAAAAATAGGGTACATTTCCGGGTGTTACAATCACCCCACCTTTTTAAAAAGTTTCGTCCTCGAAACTTGAAAGTAGAAAAGAAAAGTTATAAGGACCAATTCGTTTTCTCCAAATTGGTAGTCAAAACATTTTCAAGGAAATGTATTTCAAAAGCATGACATTTTCCAAAAAGGTATAGGAAAAGTTTTCGAAAGTAACTCTCTTTTTCTGTGGAACGAAATTGTTCTTGTCGTGCACACAAGAACACCAGCATTCCAAAGTAAAGACAAGATTAAAATTAAATCATACGTTGATAAGTGCAGAACCAGTCATTAGACGTCTCCAATAACAAGTTCTAGCATCCAACCAAACGCGAAATCCAGTATAAGAGCAACCTAAATCCATTTTCGAAAAATGAAAGTAGAAATTTCATTTCTAAAACTCTTTTAAAAGGATAAATGTGAAATCCATCGTGAAAATTTGAAAATTTTCTAAATTCGTACACTCAAGACAACCAAACATTTCACACACATAAAAGTAATTTGAACATCAAACTCACAATCATGGTAATAAAAGATAAACACCATGAGTAAAAAGAAACAAGAAGGCTTATCGAAACGAGTAATAGCGGAAAGAAGGACAATGTCCAAAGAATAACAAATTGAATAATCGTCAATTTGAAAGGCAAAGGGAGAAATGAACGACAAAGCAATTTCTCAAAAGGGGAAGAAAGCCTAAGAACCAAACACTCCACTCAAATACAAAAGTCATCATAGTCAATTTCTCGGGCATTTTCGCCAAACCCAAATTATAGCCACATCATTCTAAGGGCTTATCCAATTAACATCACAAACATCGTTAATAAGCTAGTCCTCAAAAGAATGTAACTCATCTCGGTCATACCTTAACCGCTTTCAATCATTAGATTCTACAAAATCCTTAACAATCATCAGGTCAAACTACGAACCCGAATATCTAGTATCCAACTAGCATTAACTAAGGTCTATCGACAAGGGAAAATCCACAATTAAATAATCCACATGAAAGATTCCTAAATGTATTCGAACATCCCTAGTCCAGTCAATTATTACACTCGAATCCACAAGCATAAATAATTATATCTAGAAAAGCATAATTACCACCAATCATAAGATGAATGGGCTCACCATTCCAATTCTTCGATTCAAAGTACTTCAAGGCTTAATATCCTAAACTTAAAGAAATTTCTCTTTTACAAACCATCAAAACCTCAAGAGAGATCAATTACAAATTCCAAGTCCTATATGGCCAAGGACATGGCGATGATACAACTATTCAAATCATCCAGCTCAACTATAACTCAAGATGCATCGATCTTCACTTATGAAAATATTCCTCAAAATATGGTGACCAGTCTTAATTACCAAAGCAAAGTCTCTTTTAGAATCCAACATTTACAGACATCTAATCCCCAAATGGTCTCCAAGGTAACTATTATGATAATAAACAAAACAACTATAATTCCAATAAACTTGAACTTCGAATTAACACACCACATCAAACTCGAAAAACTAAAGCCACCAAAAGAGGATACATCATCACTATTAGGATCCATCCCAGAGCTTAAGTCCTATTTCCCATGATCAAATACAACATGAAATTGACTCAATCCAAAGAAATATATTCTAGCTAAAGAATCCCAAAATACATGACATTGATTCTCTAGCCAAACAAACGAGACATCCAATCCACTAGAGGGAAGATGAAGCAGCAACAAGCTAGGAAACGATAAGAAATCTCAAGGAAAACACTAGAATAATCAGGCACGAGATTACAAGAGAGGAGCGCTGAAAATAACGAGGTCAAGGAAGGGACAAAGCAGATAGTAGAGGTATGAATATATCTGAGTAAGAAATAAGATACGAGCATGCGATTTCTTAAAGATCACTCTTGACAAAAACATTCAAGAATGGAAATGAAAAGGGACCATCATACCACGCACAATCATCAAAGTAAGGTACACCTAGATTTGATAAATCGACTACAACCCAATTCATCCATCCTTTCATATCACACGGAATCCCAAATGCGGAATTGAAACTTAAGCATTGTAACATTCCTTTAGCTCAAATATTCAACACAACCTCAACGGTTTCTTTAATTGAAGGACTAACAAATACTCTCTTATACTCGGTCATTTTCAAATCTATAGCCCACGAGTTCATTATTCTCAAAGTACCACCTCAAGTCAAACATCATCATTAACGTCCCAAGGTATTTCCATCCTAGATCACATCATCGAATCTCTCTCATATCTATAATCCTCAAGTAATATGGTTCAACTTACAACGAAACCTTACTACTCCAAACGAGTCTCCGATACCATAAGATAAGATCATATCTTTAAATCCAAGGACTATAGCCAAATGCTTTTCCACCAAGCCTATACTCACAAACACACAATAGGAAGCAATGCACAAGAAGTCGCTTAACCTCAAAAGTATTTTGCACCTCAAGATATCATTTAAAGCTTCTCATTTACACCACTTAGACATATCATAAGTATGGTCTTCAAAACAATACTACACTTTTAAGTCCAAAAGATTAAATTATTAATGAGTTAAGAAATCCTAGCCAACTCATTCAACTTACAACATCGAATATCATGAACTATTTACATACAAGTCATGACAAGCATTTATACACTAAAATCATCAAACATATTTTACCATACTTTCCTCAAGGATACCAACTCTCACCACCATAGGGTGAAATTAGGTCTATACCATTTTCCTCAAATCACAAATTCATTCTAACAAATACTAATAGTCCACAAAGTCTAAAATTCTTCCAACCAAATACAATATGCCACAAACAAAAGAGTATGGCACCACAAAGATGTTACAAGAGGAAGGTAAGGATACCAATGGTAAAATGGAGGAACTATCAAGAGTAATTTCCAAGAGGCAAACAAGTTGGAAGAGAAAGAAGCACCAAGATAGAAGGAAGAGAGCATAAGACAATAAGGACGAGAGAATTCATAGATGAGGAAGAAATACACTTCAATTAGGCTTGTCTATCTTCAAATCTCCGGTAGAGGATACTTCTTCTAGGTAACACAATGATCCACCTTAAGACGGTAGATAAAAACAAACATAACATCACTCAACACAATCAACAAACAAGTTAGAACCTAACAAACATCAAGTACACCAAAGACTACCACCTTAGGTCCTTAAGTCTACCCATCTCTCATTTATTATTTCAAGGTCAAGTAGTTTAAGTTTAGGTTTCACGTGTGTTGCGTCGGAGCTATAAAAAAGCTCTGATACCAACTGTGACAACCCTCGCGAATGCGGAAATATAAAACATACAAGCATGTGAATTATATAGCGGAAAATACGGTATTTTAAAAAAAAACCTTTATACATGCAAGATAGAAAAATACGAGGAGTGTCAAAATATTACAAACTAAATAAAAATACCACAAGAGACGTAGTCTCTCAAAGTATTAATAAAAGGCAAAGTAATTAGCAACTAGCTAAACAACGTCTAGAGGTGTTTTCACCAGGAAACCAACGCCCGCTAGCCACACCGAACCCCAAAACATCAATAGCCCAAAAAGTCATCAAAGCAAGCAACCTGTTCATTCATGAAAAACATGAACGCCACAATCAGTGGGGAGTAACTCCGGGTTCTCCCAGCCATATCACATTAAACGTACATATAAGGAAATACAAAAGTAAAATCATGCATATATAGATATACATGTGAGTTACAATACGAATAAATAGGCAATCCAATATATAATGATAAGATCATGTGGAAATCAAATCCGAAACCATCATGTTATTCAAAGACTCGGGGAAGACACTCTTAGGCAACCGAATACGCTCACTAGGGCTTGCATCTCACCGTTAGCGGTATAAGATTGATAAGAATGAGACTCGACAGACAAACCAAGTCAAGTCATGCGATGATCACAATAAAACCACATATTATCATCCATTCACGAACCAAGACATTGACGGTGTCCCATCATACAATGACCATGAACAATATCATGAAATCACGCATTCAAAGAACGACGACACAGACGACATCTCTCACGGTAAATGAAACGCACTAGCATCGTGTACATGGCAAGTATGATTAAAAGGCGTTCACGGATGACATTTCCCTCAACTCATACACGATGACATTTCGTATCTGTAGACTAATTTCCTCCTGGTAGGACGACGATAATAATACGGTCCTAGTCTAAACCTGGCCAGACTCTCGGAATAACGTGTTCCGATTCGACATGCGATAAACGTTTCGCATCCAAGACTCGGTCAATCATAGACGCCGAGTACCCCAAATTCGGTCGACATTCACGAAAGAGGAGGAAAAGAGCTCAAGCCTCATAACAAGCGGTACGCTACATGCAAATAACACCACCTCGCAAGTACACAACATTTGACGGCCGGGTCGATCAACGCATTGCGTTCAACTCCCAACAACGTCGTCGTATGCCCACTAACACATGCATTTAAGCAGTAGGATACCTCTCCGTTCCGACATTCTAGCCTTACGAACGGGAAGGTAGCCAAGGGAATGAGAGTAAAAAGCACAAGACAAAATAGTGCTCAAACCGTATCATTTGTAAAAACCGACTCAAAGTGGGAACATACCAAAAACCGTCACAAAACATGAGAATAGGTGAATCAATAAGTTTAAATATGATTAAAACATAGTAATACAGATCAAAAAGCATTAGAAACAAGTTTATGAAGCATAATGAATAAAAACATAGATCCCCTCTCCAAAACAACGTTGTTTGGAAACCAACGAAAACAAGGGTCCACTTCAAACGGTCATAAATAGAGTTCTAGACATGCAAATGCAGAAATTCTAAATGGAGGTGATAGCTTATCCTCTTACGGTTCCAACGGGATGTCACACGCCCAAAACAAGCAAGTAACGAAGGAGATATGATCATTTTACGAAAATGGGTCAGTGCAGGAAAATTTCTGTTGGCAGCGAGTGACGCAGCCTGCGTCACCACGACGCAGCCTGCATCCTGTTCGGACAGGTACGAGTCACACAAATCTCCACAATTTCACTAAGGCATAACACAAATATCATCTATCATCACAATTCATCAATTCTCATATCAATTATCAACTAACAACAACCATCATCAACAACACGATTCCTAGGATTACTAATCATATTCTAAATACGATTTCTAACATGGAAAACACATTAAAACACGTAAATGATATCGAGTAACCCTTCACCGTTACCTTTTCGCGTCTTTAAACGGTTTCTAAACCTTCCTAGTCTCCACCTACATACAATAAGATAATAAAAGATGAATATCATTCACCTTGAGAAAGACGGATAATTTAAAAAGCGAGAAAGACGGTAATTTTAATATCAATACGGATAGAGGAAGGTAAGAGGGGAAGAATAAGACGAACTTACGTGAATTTGAGCGAGAAATGAATGAGTAGTGACGATTCTAAACTTGGAAGAATATGGAGGCTAGGTTTTGGTGTTTATGGTGAGGAAGAAGAAGATTGAGTTGTGAGGGAGTTAGGGTTATGAGGGAGTATATGTAGGTGAGTAAGTGGAAAAGTCAACGAAAGTCAAAGACGGCTCAAAAGTCAAGAAAAAGTCAAAGACGGCTTAAGACGGGATTCACTTGAAATCTCGCGGAAATTCCAAATACGAACTCGGAAATTCTAAATTCGACTCGGAAAATTAAATTTACGATTAAAACTAAAATTCGCTGAAAAGTATCCGTAAAATATTTTTACTAGAAAAATAGGGTACATTTCCGGGTGTTACACCCACTTCCATAGTGGAATATCCAAAGGTTGTAGCAATCCATTGGGCCTCTTGTGTTCGATTTTCACTTGTTGGCAAGTAAGACATCTTCCAACATAGGACACAACATCACCTTTTAAATTCGGCCACCAAAATTGTAGCTTCAAGTCTTTTTACATTTTATCACCTCCGGGTGGATAGAATAAGGAGAAAGGTGAGCTTCATCAAGAACTCGCTTTCTCAAGTCAAGAGCATTAGGTACAAACAAACGGTCATGGAGTCGAAGGACACCTTTGTCATCAATCTTGAAGTCTTTAGCTTTTCCTTCTAGAAGCTTGGCTTGAATAGACTTGTAGGTAGGATTATCAACTTGGATTTCGCGAATCTCGCGGAGAAAAACGGGTTCGGCAACCATAGCACCAACATAATCAAATCCACGTTCCACGAATTCCAACTTCAACTTTCGAAACTCAAAACAAAGATCATCGGGTAATACCCGCATAGCATTCAAGGCATGAGAAGATTTCCTACTAAGAGCATCGGCAACAACATTGGCCTTCCCTTCATGGTATAACAACTCAAAGTCATAATCATTCACCAATTCCAACCATCTTTTTTGTCTCATATTCAACTCCTTTTGAGTAAATATGTACTTGAAACTCTTGTGATCGGTAAATATATGACAATGAACACCAATAAGATAGTGTCTCCACACTTTTAAGGCATGAACCACGACGGCTAATTCCAAATCATGAGTAGGGTAGTTCACTTCATGAACTCTCAACTGTCTTGAGACATAAGCAACCACTTTCCTACTTTGCATAAGTACACAACCCAATCCCATCTTGGAAGCATCAAAATAGATATCAAAGTCTACACCATCTTCAGGTCAGGTCAACACCGAGGCGGTAGTTAACCTTTTCTTTAACTCTTGAAAAGCGGCTTCACAAGCTTCATTCCATACGAACTTGGTTTCTTTCGTCAGCAATTGAGTCATCGGTCTAGCAAGCTTTGAGAAATCTTTGACAAATCTACGGTAGTAACCAGCTAAACCAAGAAAACTTTGGACTTTTCTAACATCGGTCGGACTCTTCCAATCAACCACAACTTCAATTTTAGAAGGGTCTATGCAACAGGAGTTGAACCTCCAACCAGCCAGAACAATGTCACAGCAAGAACATGGAGCTTACCACCTACCCTACACCCAGGCAGGGGTCCCACAACAGAGACACCAAGCTTACTACCTCCCAAGCACCCACCCTTATGTCAAGAACCAGCAGGAACACCAGCAAGAGCAGCCACAACAAGACTGACCAGAGCAGGGTCCATCCTTCAGAAAACCAGCCAGAACAAGTCAAGTAACCAGCCAATTCTCATGCAGCACGAGTCCAACCAAGGGCTCCAACTTCTTTTCCCCTTTAATTAAGGTCCTTAGCAACATAAAAGTCCAGGACAAGTTTTCCAAATAAGTTCTGGAAGTCCATCTAAAACAGCCTACCATATTGAAGATCATTTGAGGAAGTCTGCAGGAACAAGTCCAATTTAATCTATCCAAGACTCCTTACTTTTGTGTGATCAACTTAACCTAAATAAGAACGTTGGGAAGGTATCTAGCAGTCCCTCTCAACCCCCAAGAACAGCAGCAAACAGCCAGACAAAGAACCCCTAAGGAATTCAACAACATTACCATTTAAGGCAAGGGACAAGAGCACTTTTTCAGCTTTGTTTTCTGTCAGTTGCAGTCTGTCATGGCTCGTCCTTATTAGCTGACTTTTTGCATTTCTTTATCAGTATTGTAAGGCTCTTAAAGCCCTTAGATTATGTTATTTTCAAGGGTGGAGATCGTTTGTAATTGCCTATATAAGGCCTGCTTGTAACCCTAAGGAAATCAGACTTGAATTAATATAAACCTGAACTTTGTTCATTTGCAATTCTTTAGCAAAGCTAAGTATTGTGGTAATCCTTAGTGAACTTGTGTGTGATCTAAGATTACAGTGTCTAAGAGTCATTACTTGTGTGTCTTGATTCTTAAACACAACCTTTGCTACCTGTGCTTGTGTGCTAAGGTGCAAAGTCCTATCTGTTCTGCCTAGCCTAGTGCAGGTTTCTGAGTGAGTGAGTGTACGTGTGAGGGAGTGTTCACCCTGGCCCCTTGTAGCCTCTGAAAAGCTCTATTTTTGTAGAGGTTTCAGTTCAATTGGTATCAGAGCTTTGGTTTGTGAGTTCATTCACCTAACTACATTCAAAAATACAAAAACCAACCATGAGTGAAGAGAGATTAGCAGGGCTTGAAACCACAGTTAATGGCCTTGCTAGAACTGTCATGGAGATTACAGCATCCTTCAATGAGTACTTAGATGGTCAGCTCAACAATGGTGGAAGAGGAGGTAGAGGTCGTGGAAGAGGAGCACCTGTACCACCTGCTGCAGGAAGAAGGAGACAGCATGTGGAACAAGAGGAGACCTCAGATTCAGAGGCCTCAGAGCAGGGTCTTCCTAGACACCATGACAAAGACATAAAGGTAGAAATCCCTGACTTTCTAGGTAGCATGAACCCTGATGATTTCCTAGATTGGTTAAGGTCAGTAGAGAGAGTCTTTGAGTTTAAAGGTTATACTGATAGGAGGGCTTTTAAAGTTGCCATCATGAAACTAAAAGGATATGCATCTCTATGGTATGAAAACATGAAAAGTCAGAGGGCTAGGGAAGGTAAAGACCCTATTAAATCTTGGGATAAGCTTAAAAAGAAAATGAAGGATAAGTTTGTGTCCAAAGACTACACCCAAGACATGTTCATCAAACTAACCCACCTGAAACAAGACAGTAGGTCTGTTGAGTCCTACCTGAGGGATTTTGAACAACTCACACTTCAATGTGAGATTACTGAAAAACCTGAGCAGAAGATAGCTAGGTTTCTGGAAGGTCTTGATGAAAGGGTAGCTAGTAGGGTAAAGTTACAGCACCTGTACTCCTTTGAGGAGGCAGTTAGCCTATCCTTGAGGATTGAGAAATTAGGAAAGGGAAAGTCAGCCCCTACCAAAACCCCAGCTAGACCCTCTTTTAAACCTTACACTGGAGTCAGGATAGGAGAACCCTTGGTCCCTGCTAAACCTCCTGTAGTAGACAAGGGAAAGGCCCCTGAGACAGACCTGAGGAGGACAGTATCCCTCAGGAAATGCTTTAAATGCCAAGGCTTTGGGCATTTTGCCAAGGATTGTCCCTCTAAAAGGGCTTTGAGCAACATGGAGATTGTGGAGTGGGGTGATGAAGAGATCCTTGTGTGTGAGGAGAGTCTGGAGGAACCTGAGGAAGAACCTAGTGAGGAGATGATTGAGCATGATGCAGGGTTGAGTCTAGTGACTTGGAGGGTTATGCACACCCAACCTCAACCCTTGAAGGATGATCAGAGGCAGCAGATATTTAGGACTAGGTGTACCATAAAGGGAAGGGTTTGTAACATGATAATTGATGGGGGAAGTTGTACCAATGTAGCCTCCACAACTCTGGTGGATAAGTTGTCCCTAACCACACAAGAACACCCCCACCCTTACAAACTGAGATGGCTGAACAAAGGAGTAGAAGTGAAGGTTGATAGACAATGTGTTGTACATTTCTCTATTGGCAAGGGCTATACTGATGAAGCCTTGTGTGATGTTCTTCCTATGGATGCTTGCCACCTCTTGTTAGGCAGGCCATGGGAATTTGATAGAGACTCTATACACCATGGGAGAGACAATACTTATGCCTTCAAGTTTGGTAACAAGAAGATTATCTTGGCTCCTTTGCCTCCCAATGTCAAGGGGAACATAACTCCTGTCAATGATGTGTCCAAGGAGGTTCTTTTGTTGAGTGAAGCTGAGGTTGTTCAAGAGCTCATGGGTGATGAGCCTGTGTTCATCCTCCTGACAAAAGAAGTTTTGCTCCCCCAAGAAAACATCCCAGCTGAGGTCCAGCAGGTACTGAAAGCCTAAGGAGATGTGTTTCCTGCTGAACTGCCTAGTGGGCTGCCCCCACTCAGGGGGATAGAACACCATATTGATCTCATTCCTGGAGCAATGCTGCCAAACAAGCCTGCCTACAGAAGTGATCCAAAGGCCACTCAGGAACTACAAGCTCAAGTTAGTGACCTACTCAGCAAGGGCTTTGTGAGGGAGTCCCTCAGTCCATGTGCAGTTCCTGCCTTGCTAGTGCCCAAGAAGGATGGGTCTTGGAGGATGTGCATAGACAGTAGGGCTATCAACAACATCACCATCAAATACAGGTTCCCCATACCAAGGTTGAATGATATCTTAGATGAACTGAGTGGAGCTCAGGTCTTCTCCAAGATTGATTTAAGACAAGGGTACCACCAGGTGAGGATCAGGGCTGGGGATGAGTGGAAGACAGCCTTTAAGACCAAGCATGGGTTGTATGAGTGGTTGGTAATGCCCTTTGGGTTGTCTAATGCCCCAAGCACCTTTATGAGGTTGATGACTGAGGTACTGAGGCCCTATCTAGGGAAGTTCATTGTTGTGTATTTTGATGATATCTTGGTATACAGTCCTTCAGCAGAAGAACACCTCCAGCACTTGAAATTGTTGTTTGATGTATTGAGGAAGCATAAGCTATTTGGCAAGATGGAGAAATGTACTTTTATGCAGGAAGAGGTTCAATTCCTAGGATTTATCATATCCAAGGAAGGGGTTGCTGTTGATCAAGACAAGGTGAAAGCAATTAGGGAGTGGCAGGTCCCTAAGACTATAACTGAGGTGAGGAGTTTCCATGGGCTGGCCTCCTTCTACAGAAGGTTCATTAAGGGGTTCAGCTCCATCATGGCTCCCTTGACTGAGTGTATGAGAAAAGGAGAATTCAGGTGGAATGACAAGGCTGAGAGGTCTTTTAACATCATCAAGGACCTCTTGTGTGAGTCTCCTATCCTTGTTCTCCCTGATTTCAGCAAGTTATTTGAGGTGGAGTGTGATGCTAGTGGTATAGGCATTGGTGCTGTCTTGACACAAGAACAAAAGCCTGTGGCCTACTTTAGTGAGAAGTTGAGTGGTGCTAAGCTCAACTATTCCACATATGACAAAGAATTCTATGCAATAGTCAGGGCTTTGTACCATTGGGGTCATTATCTAAAGCCCAAGCCTTTTGTGTTGCACTCTGATCATCAGGCACTCAAGTACATCAATGGGCAGCACAAGTTGAATACTAGGCATGCTAAGTGGGTGGAATTCTTGCAGTCCTT
This sequence comes from Heliosperma pusillum, assembly GCA_022085475.1. NCBI lineage: Eukaryota > Viridiplantae > Streptophyta > Magnoliopsida > Caryophyllales > Caryophyllaceae > Heliosperma > Heliosperma pusillum. The sequence goes on along the minus strand of JAIUZE010023795.1, from coordinate 20,913 downwards.
CTCATTCTCCAGCAAGTACATTGAAGGCAAGAACAATGTGGTGGCAGATGCCTTATCAAGGAGAACCATGATGCTGACTTTTATGGAGCAAAGGGTACTTGGGTTTGAGCACATGAAGGAGTTGTACAGGGAGGATCCTGACTTTAAGGAGGACTGGGTGGCAAGGATGGAAGGCATTCCTAAGAGTGGAAGTAGATACTGGGAGCAGGAAGGGTTCTTGTTCCTAGGGAACAAGCTGTGTGTACCAAGGGGTCCTTACAGAGGGTTGCTAGTGAAGGAGGTACATTCAAATGGCCTAGCTGGTCACTTTGGAATCCAGAAAACTTATGACATGTTGCAGGAACAATTTTATTGGCCAAAGATGTTGGGAGACGTTCAGGATGTGATAAGGAGGTGCAGTGCTTGCCAGAAGTCCAAGTCATTCTTCCAGGCTGGAGCCTACACTCCCTTACCAGTCCCAGATAAGCCTTGAGAGGATGTTAGCATGGATTTCATTGTAGCTCTTCCTAGGACACAGAGGGGCAAGGACTCAGTCATGGTGGTTGTGGACAGATTTAGCAAAATGGCACATTTTGTTGCCTGCAAGAAGACTGAGGATGCCATGGGGGTTGCAGACCGATACTTCAAGGAGATTGTCAAACTCCATGGGGTACCAAGGACCATAGTATCTGACAGGGACTCTAAGTTCATGAGTCACTTCTGGAGGACACTTTGGAAGCTGCTAAGGACCAGGCTCCTATTCAGCACCTCCCACCACCCTCAAACTGATGGACAGACAGAGGTAACAAACAAGACATTGGGCAGGATCCTCAGATGTATCATCTCCAAGTCCTTGAAGGATTGGGATCTAAGCTGGCTCAAGCAGAATTTGCATTCAACAGAGCCCCCTCTACCAGCACAGGTAAAAGCCCCTTTGAAGTTGTTTATGGCACTAACCCCTTGATGCCAACAGACCTTGTACCAGTAGCAAGGAAGGTGGTGCCCTATGATGCAAAGACTAGGGTGGAGCAGATGATGCAAATACATGCCAAGGTGAAATAGCAAATTGAAAGGTCCAATGAAATGTATAAATCCAGAGCAAGAGGTCCAAAGAAATCCAGAGAGTTCAAGGCAGGGGATCTAGTGTGGTTGCACCTAAGGAAGGAGAGGTTTCCTGACAAGAGGAAGAACAAGCTGAGTCCAAGAGCAGAGGGTCCCTTTGAGGTCATTGAGAAGTTGGGTTCTAATGCATACAAGATTGACCTCCCAGGAGAGTATGGAGTGCATGGCACATTCAACGTTGGTGATCTAAGCCCATATTATGGAGAATCTGATGATGACACTAGTGAGGATTTGAGGGCAAATCCTTTTCAGGAAGGAGAATTTGCAACAGGAGTTGAACCTCCAACCAGCCAGAACAATGTCACAGCAAGAACATGGAGCTTACCACCTACCCTACACCCAGGCAGGGGTCCCACAACAGAGACACCAAGCTTACTACCTCCCAAGCACCCACCCTTATGTCAAGAACCAGCAGGAACACCAGCAAGAGCAGCCACAACAAGACTGACCAGAGCAATGTCCATCCTTCAGAAAACCAGCCAGAACAAGTCAAGTAACCAGCCAATTCTCATGCAGCACGAGTCCAACCAAGGGCTCCAACTTCTTTTCCCCTTTAATTAAGGTCCTTAGCAACATAAAAGTCCAGGACAAGTTTTCCAAATAAGTTCTGGAAGTCCATCTAAAACAGCCTACCATACTGAAGATCATTTGAGGAAGTCTGCAGGAACAAGTCCAATTTAATCTGTCCAAGACTCCTTACTTTTGTGTGATCAACTTAACCTAAATAAGAACGTTGGGAAGGTATCTAGCAGTCCCTCTCAACCCCCAAGAACAGCAGCAAACAGCCAGACAAAGAACCCCTAAGGAATTCAACAACATTACCATTTAAGGCAAGGGACAAGAGCACTTTTCAGCTGTGTTTTCTGTCAGTTGCAGTCTGTCATGGCTCGTCCTTATTAGCTGACTTTTTGCATTTCGTTATCAGTATTGTAAGGCTCTTAAAGCCCTTAGATTATGTTATTTTCAAGGGTGGAGATCGTTTGTAATTGCCTATATAAGGCCTGCTTGTAACCCTAAGGAAATCAGACTTGAATTAATATAAACCTGAACTTTGTTCATTTGCAATTCTTTAGCAAAGCTAAGTATTGTGGTAATCCTTAGTGACCTTGTGTGTGATCTAAGATTACAGTGTCTAAGAGTCATTACTTGTGTGTCTTGATTCTTAAACACAACCTTTGTTACCTGTGCTTGTGTGCTAAGGTGCAAAGTCCTATCTGTTCTGCCTAGCCTAGTGCAGGTTTCTGAGTGAGTGAGTGTACGTGTGAGGGAGTGTTCACCCTGGCCCCTTGTAGCCTCTGAAAAGCTCTATTTTTGTAGAGGTTTCAGTTCAGTCTACCATCACACCTTCTTTAGAAATTACATGTCCAAGGAAGGACACTTTAGGTAACCAAAATTCACACTTGGAGGATTTGGCAAACCACTTTTGACGACTAAGGACACCCAAAATGGTCTTAAGATGAATAGCATGCTCTTCTTCGGTCTTGGAGAAAATAAGGATGTCGTCGATGAACACCACTACACACTTGTCAAGATACTCACTAAATGTGCGGTTCATTTGATCCATGAAAATAGCGGGAGCATTAGTCAATCCAAATGGCATTACCTTGAACTCAAAGTGACCATATCTTGTACTAAAAGCGGTCTTTGATATATCGGCATCACGAACAGGAATTTGGTGATATATGGATCTCAAATCAATCTTGGAAAAAGTAGAAGCACCCTTTAATTGATCGAACAAATCTTCAATTCTTGGCAAAGGATACCTATTCTTGATTGTAATTCGGTTCAACTCACGGTAGTCAATACAAACTCTCATGGAACCATCTTTCTTCTTCACAAAGAGAACGGGAGCACCCCAAGGCGAGGCTTTCAGTCGAATGAAACCTTTTTCAATCATATCATCAAAATGCATCCTTAACTCTTTCAATTCGGTTGGAGCCATACGGTATGGAGCTTTATCTGTGGGTCCGGATCCAGGTACAAGATCAATGGAAAACTCAACATCACGCTCGGGAGGGATCCCGGGCAAGTCTTCGGGGAATACATCAACAAAATCACGAACTATAGGTACATATTCAATTTTTGGTAAGGAGGTAGTTGTAGAAGTCACAATACACAAGAACGCTTGGTGACCTTTTCTTACCATACTCACCAACTTCATTACGGAAATCAAAGACCCACCCATTCGGGAATGAGATCCCTTATATGTTATTCTAACTCCTAAAGGACTCTTTAAATAAATCTTTTGATCTCTACACTCGAATCTAGCATGGTACAATGCTAACCAATCATTACCTAGAATTACATCGAACTCTCCTAGAGGAAACTTAAGGAGATTAGCGGGAAAGATAGTACTCGCAATAGAAATAGGAACATTAGGATAAAAAGTAGAACATGAGATAATTTCTCCGGATGGTAAGGTTATGGGAGTATCCTCACTAGAACTAGGCTCGATATATAACTTATCAACATAAGTTGAAGACACAAAGGACATAGAAGCACCGGTATTAAATAGAATAAGACAAGGTTGCTCTAAGATTGAGAACATACCCGTAATTATCTCCGGATGAGCATCGGCTTTGGCTCGGCTTAGAACAAAGATAGATCCCTTGGGTTTGGCAATTGGAGGGGGCAACTTCCAATCGGGGCAACCATCATAACGGTGACCACTCTTCTGGCAAAAGAAGCAAACATAAGGTCGGTTGAAGCATCCTACACTGGGGTGGCGTGGAAGTCTACAACGGTTACAAAAGTGACCTTGAGCTTGAGCTTGAGGGGGAGCATAAGGCCTATGAGCCACGTTAGAAGTAGCTCGGGAATGAAAGGAGTCCTTGGGTTTTTATTTGGAGGAGGGTTGAATCTCCTCTTGTTGGCATAGGCATTGGAAGACGAAGGAGTAAATGACCTTTTCCCATAGAAATTTGGCCTAGGTGCGAAAGAAGAAGGGGGACTCTTCATCATAGCTTCATCCTTGATGGTCTTCATGGAGTTCTCGGCCCAAAGGGCATCATCATACAACTCTTCAAAAGAGGTGGAATTCCTCCTTACTTTGCTTTGGAGCAAAGCACAAAGCTTATTACGGTCGTAATAAGCTCGGTCTTCATCATCCTTGATGAGCCTTGGTGCAAAGTGAGCAAGCTTTTTGAATTGAGTGGTGAAGTCTTGAGCCGTCAAGTCACCTTGATTGAAATCATTGAATTCCTTCAGCCTTTGTTGCTCGAGCTCCTTGGGATAAAATCGGCCTTCAACAAGAGCCTTGAAACAATCCCAATTGAAATCGGCTTCAAGAGTAGCGGTCGCATTAGTAATCGCCCACCAATTGTCGGCTTCCCTTACAAGGAAGTGCTTAGCAATCCTCACCTTGTCCTCATCACGGACTTGGTACAAGTTGAATTGCTTTCCATCTCCCGAAACCACTCCGAAAGCTCGGTAGGGTCCGGTTCTCCATCTTACGGCGTGATCTTGCTCCTAGCAATTTGGCTAGCCACCCAAGCATAGCCTCCTTGGTGATTGTCTTCTCTACGTGGAGGGACTTGGTCGGCGTGAGCATTTGCCGCATCTTGTTGATTCTTTAGAACTTGAGTAAGAGCTTCTAGCATAACATTCTCTACTAGTCGAGGTCTAACCATCTTCATAAGAAACAAAAACAAAACAAGTTAATCCTAACACTTAGCATAAACAAATAGACTACCAAGTAAAGTCCTTAATTTCTACCCATCTCTTATTTATTATTTCAAGGTCAAGTAATTTAAGTTTAGGGTTCACATGTGTGCGTCGGGAGCGTCTTAGGCTCTGATACCAACTGTGACAACCCTCGCGATAGCGGAAATAAAACATAACAAGCATGCGATTTATATAGCGGAAAATACGGTATTTTTAAAAGCTTCTAATTAATTTAAAATGAAGTCTGAAATGATTATCCCTAACCTTTTTACATGCCAAATTAAAAGTACGAGGAATGTCAAATAAATACAAACTAAAGTAGAATATACTACAAAGAGACGTAGTCTCTCAAAACGTGATCAAACATAAAGTTATTAGCAAACTAGCTAAGGAACGTCTAGGGGTGAATCGTCAAGGCCAACGCCCGCTAGCTCACACCCGAACCCAAAAACAACAAGCAAAATCCATCCAAGCAACTTGTTCATCCATGAATACATGAACGCCACAGTCAGTGGGGAGTAACTCTGGGTTCTCCCAGCCATATCACAAATAACATACTTAAACAGAAATACATAAGTAGAAGCATGCATATACAAATATACATGTGAATTACGAGAAGGATAAATAGGCATTTCAATATATAAAGATATAGGTGCATGAAGTACAAAACCGTAACCATCATATTATAGATAGACTCGGGAAAGACACCCTTAGGCAACTATATACTCACTAGGGCTTGCATCTCACCGGTAGCGGCATATACTTGATAAGATTAAGACTCGACACATAAACCACGCCAAGTCATCCAACGGTCACAAATAATCAACATATAATCATCCATCCAAACGTACGAATACGTTGACAACATCTCTCATGGTAAATGACACGCACTAGAACCATGTACATAGCCGTTATGATTAAAATCGCATCCACGGGATAAACATTTCCCTGAACGCATACACGATTAACATTTCGTATATGTAGACTCAATTCCTCCTGGTAGGACGACGATATAAATATCTGATCCTAGTCTAAACCTGGCCAGACTCTCGAAATAACATTTTCCGATTCGACATGCGATACACATTTCGCATCCAAGACTCGGTCAAACATAGAAGCCGAGTACCCCAAATTCGGTCAACCTTCACGAAAGAGGCGGAAAGAGCACAAGCATCATAAACAAGCGGTACGCTATATGCAATGACACCACCTCGCAAGTATACGACATTTGACGGCCGGGTCGATCAACGCAAAGCGTTCGCCTCCCAACAACGTCGTCATATGCCCACTAAAACATGCAATTAAGCATTAAGGATACATCTCCTCGTTCCGACATTCCAGTCTTACGAGCGAGGAGGTAGCCGGGGAATGAGAGTTCATAGCACATAACAATTTGTGCTCAAATCATAACATATGTAAAACCGACTCAAAGTGGGATATATCAAAAACCGTCACAAAACATGCGATACAAGCGAATGGAATCAATATATATATATAAAAGAGGCTTTTTCCGAGGCACGTGAGTGGTTCCCCCTTTATAGGAACTCTTAAAATAAAAAATAAATTCATACATATACTTTCCAAGTTATGGTTGAACTCTTAGATTTTGATTATATTTTTTAAGTTAATTATTTTCCTAATAATATTATCAATTTTTCAACTTTTTAGAAACTCTTTAAATAAAAATTAAATTCATAGCTATTATTTGTCCCACATTGGAAAATAATGTAGATGTGCTAAAACTATTACATATAAATAGTAGAATTGTCCCACATTGGAAAAATAATAAAGCGGGTAATCCTATGATTATAAATAGAAGTCATCCTTAAACTTTATGTATCAACCCAAAATTATTGAATCTCTTAAATATTGTCTTAAAGATCTCTTAAAAGTTTGTAGATGCGATGAATATACTATGTATGAATAGTAAAATTGTCCTACATCATAAAATTAACATAAGATGGGTGATCCTATGATTAAATATATGAATCATTCTTGGACCTTATGTCACAAACTAAAATATTTTAAGTCTCTTAAGTATTGTCTTAGAGATCTCTTAAAAGTTTGTAGATGTGATGAATATACTATGTATAAATAGTAAAATTGTCCCACATCATAAAATTAACATAAGATGGGTGATCCTATGATTAAATATATGAATCATTCTTCTACCTTATATAACAAACTAAAATCTTTTAAGTCTCTTAAGTATTGTCTTAGAGATCTCTTAAAAGTTTGTATATTATTATCTTCACAATTGTTAAATTTACATCATTAAAAATTAATTTTAAAAGGTATTATTAAAAAAATTGAAATATTGTAAAAAAAAATTATGAAGATAATATAATTAGAGCCGTGGTGAAAAAAAACCCTGCAAAGTATAGGACCTCGTATTATTTTGACATATTTGGTGTAATTTTTAGTATATTATATGTCCTACATTGAAAAATAATGTAGATGTGGTGAATATATTACCTATAATTAAATAGTAGAATTGTCTCACATCAGAAAATTATCGATCATAAGGTGGGTGATCTTATGATTACAAATAGGAATCATATTTGGAACTAAAGTTTCAACCCAAAATATTTCGAGCCTCTTACATATTGTCTTACGAAACTCTAAAAATTTGTATTATAATTTTCACTATAATGAAATTTACATCATTAAAAATTAATTTAGAAAAATATCATAAATAATAATTTTGATGGTAAACTATTTAATGTGTTATTTGTTCCACATTGAAATATTTAATGTAGGTATCGTGACTCGTGAATATATACTACGTATAAATATTAAAATTTGTCCCACATTAAAAAATTATCATAAAGTGGAGTGATCATAAATATGATCATCGCACGAGCTTTTAAACTATTTTTTTATATTGTTATGTTAATAAATGACTTTAAAAATTTAATAAATGACATTTAAAATATTTTTTTATTATTCTAATATTAATATAACAGTTTAGTAATAGTTAAGAAATAAATATTATATGAAAAAAGATGGCATACTACTTAGTTTGCTATTAGTCCCACATTGAAGAATAATGTATGTGTGGTCAATATATTACTTATAAATTGTAAATTGTCCCACATTGAAAAATTATTATAACATAGGGTGATCCTATGATTATAAATATGAGTCATCCTTGAACTTAGGTATAAACCTAAATTTTTTTAAGTCTCTTAATCATTGTTTTGGATAGCTCCAAATGGAATTATAATGATTTGACAACCCTCGCGAATGCGAAAATAAAACATAACAAGCATGTGAATTAAATAGCGGAAAATACGATGTTTTTAAAACTTTTATACATGCAAGAAGAAGTAGACAAGGAGTGTCAAATATTACAAACCAAAGTACGAAATACAATAAAGAGACGAAGTCTCTCAAAATGTTATAAATGTCAACGTGTTTAGCAAACTAGCTAAAATCGTCTAGAGGTGTTTCAATTCAGGGACAACGCCCGCTAGCTCACACCCGAACCCAAAATACCAAGCAAAAAGCCATCCATGCAAGCAACCTGTTCATCCATGAAAAACATGAACGCCACAATCAGTGGGGAGTAACTCCGGTTTCTCCCAGCCATATCACATTAAACGTACATAAAAGGAAATACAAAAGTAGAAGCATGCATATATAGATATACATGTGAAATACGATAAGGATTGATAGGCAATTCAATATTATTAATGATAAGAGGCATATGGAATTACAAACCGAATCCACTCATGTTATACAAGACTCGGGGAAGACACTCTTAGACAACCGAATACGCTCACTAGGGCTTACATCTCACCGTTAGCGGTATAAGTTTGATAAGATTGAGACTCGACAAACAAACCAAGCCAAGTCATGCAAATGATCAATCATATAATATTTGTAATCATCCATCCAAACACAACGACACAATGACGACATCTCTCACGGTAAATGAAACGCACTAGCACCGTGTACATGGCAAGTATGATTAAAAGGCATCCACGAGATAAGCATTTCCCTGAACGCATACACGATTACATTTCGTATATGTGGACTAATTTCCTCCGGTAGGACGACGATAATAATACGGTCCTAGTCTAAACTGACCAGACTCTCGGAATAACGTTTTTCGATTCGACATGCGATAAACATTTCGCATCCAAGACTCGGTCAATCATAGACGCCGAGTACCCCAAATTCGGTCGACATTCACGAAAGAGGCAGACAAGAGCACAAGCCTCACAACATGCGGTATGCTACATGCAAATAACACCACCTCACAAGTACACAACATTTGACGGCCGGGTCGATCAACGCAAAGCGTTCGCCTCCAAACAACGTCGTCGTATGCCCACTAACACATGCAATTAAGCAGTAGGATACATCCCCGTTCCGACATTCCAACCTTACGAACGTGGAGGTAGCCAAGGAAATGAGAGTACAAAGCACAAAACAAAATAGTGCTCAAACCGTAACATTTGTAAAAACCGACTCAAAGTGGGACATATCAAAACCCGTCACAAAACATGCGATACAAGCGAATGGAATTTCATATATTCGAAACATTAATATTATAAGTCACTACGTAAAATTATACGATAAACGAACGATCGGAAATATTATAAATGAAATCGTAAACAAGAAATACAAGGACCTTCCAGCAGGTGCCAGCAGGTGCCAGCCGGTCAGGTGGACCGGCTGCCGGCCACCCGGCTGACGCCAAGTATCATATGAAAACCAACATGAAATATCAGTGTGTCCCAGCCGGTCAGGTGGACCGGCTGCCGGCTACCCGGCTGGGACCCAAGGTACATGAGAAAAACCAAGGCAAAGTGAGGTGTGTCTCGGCCAGCTGAGACCAATTATATACCAAAATTTCTACGTAACACATTTATTATACAGCCACTGCCCCAGCCGGTAGGCTGACCGGCTACCGGTCGGCCGGCTGGGGTCAACACCACACGAAAATCACCATTTCACTTAAGGACCAACACTTAACCATTTTCAACTATCATCATAAATCATACATTATCATATCAATTTTCAACTAACAACATCCATCAACAACAATACAAGTCCTAAGCTTACTAATCATTTTCTAGTTACGATTCCTAACATAGAAAACACGTAAAACACGTAAATGATATCGAGTAACCCTTCACCGTTACCTTTACGCGTCTTCAAACGATTTCTAAGTCTTCCTAGTCTCCACCTACAATTAGATAATAAAAGATGAATATAATTCACCTTTGAGAAAGACGGATAAATTGAAAAGCGAGAAAGACGGTAATTTTATTACCAATAGGGATAGAGAAAGATGAGAGGGGAAGAATAAGACGAACTTACGTGAATTTGAGCGAGAAATGAAAGAGTTATGACGATTCTAAGACGGATCAAAATGGAAACTAAGCTTTTGGGGTTTTCTTAGTGAGGAAGAAGGAGTTGAGTTGTGAGGAAGAATTAGGTTAGGGTTAGTATAAGTAGAGATTGAGTGGAAAAAGTCAAGAAAAGTCAAAGACGCCTTAAGACGTGATTCACTTGAAATCTCGCGTAAAATCCAAATACGAACTCGGAAATTCTAAATTCGACACGGGAAATTTAATTCTAAACTAAAACTAAATTTCGCTGAAAAGTATCCGTATACTATTTTTACTATAAAAATAGGGTACATTTGCGGGTGTTACAAATAGTCACAATAGTTAATGTTTACATTATTAAAAATTAATTTAGAAAATTATCATAAATAATAATTTTAATGATAAACTACTTAATGTGTTATTAGTCTCACATTGAAAAATAATGTATTTGTGGAAAATATATATACTAATAAGTATGATTATAAATAAGAGTCATTTAGTCTCTTAAGTATTGTTTATCGAACCTTTAAAATTTTGTATTATTAATTCCACAATAGTGAAATTTACATCATCAAACTTAATTTAGAAAATTTAGGAAAGTATCCTATATAAGTAATAACTTTTATGGTGTACTACTTAATAAGTTATTTATCCCACATTGAAATATAATACAAGTGTGGTAAATATATTACGTATAAATAGTATATTGTCCCACATCATAAAATTATCATAAGCTAGGATTATCCTATAATTATAAATAAGATTCATTCTTGGAACTTAGATATCAACCCATAATCTTTTGAGTCTCTTAAATACTATCTTAGAGAGCTCTTAAAAATTTGTATTCACATTAGTGAAACTTACATCATCAAAAATTAATTTAGGAAAATCTCATTAAAAAATAAAGTGAAAATTATTTTATTTATCTCAATATACATTTCCTATATTATATTCAAGTGCTGTTTATAATTTGTATATAAAACTTTGTACATTCAATTCACAAAAAATATTGTGAAAATGAGTCATCTTTCAACTTAGATATTCACCCAAAATCTTTTGAATCTCTCAAGTATTATCTTTCAGAGATCTTAAAAGTTTGTATTATTATTTCTACCTTAATGAAATTTACATCATCAAAATTAATTTAGAAAGTATCGTATACAATAATTTTAATGTTAACTACCAAATATGTTATTTGTCTCACATTAAAAAGTAATCAAGTGTGGTGAATATACTTGTATAAATAAAAGAATTGTCCCACATCGGAGAAATATCATAAGCTGGGATGATCACACGATTATAAATAAGAGTCGTCCTTGAAACTTAGAGATGAACCGAAAGTCATTTAAGTCTCTCAAATACTCCCTTCGTCCCGGTCATTTGTTTGCCTTTTTTTAGGAGTATTTTACTCAAAGGCAAACAAATGATTAAGACGAAGAGAGTATTGTTTTAGAGAGCTCTTAAAATTTTGTATTAATTATGAAAATAATATAATTAGATGCGTGGTACAAAAAAATGCTATCATTACAGTATAGAATATCATATTATTTGCATATACTTTGTGTAATTCTTAGTATGTTATATATCTCACATTGAAAAATAATGTATGTGTGGTGAATATACTAATAACTATAAATAGTAGAATTGCCCTATATCGAACAATTAGCATAAGGTGCAGTTATCAAACCAAAATCTTTTGAGTTTCTTAAACATTGTCTTAGATAGCTTAATTCTTAGGTATCTTGAATCATTTTTCGAGTCATAATATAGATCAAATATAACTTGAGTCCCGACAAGGTTGGTAACATATGATTAAAATAGAATAAGTTGAATCAATCTTTTTTGTTAAAAAAATTACGGAGTATATTTTATTATAGTCTTAAAACTTTAAAAATTTATTTTTATAAGTTAACTGTTATATGAAAATTACGAAAATGACATTAACGTAAACCCGTGCATCGCACGGGCATGAAATCTAGTATCATATATTCTAAACATGAATATTTAAAACTATTACGTAAATTTATACGATAAACGAACCATGCGAACTATTATAAATGAAAGTATAAGGAAAGAATAAGAAGAAACATGGCAGCGTGTGCCAGCCGGTCAGGGTGACTGGCTGCCGGCTACCCGGCTGGCACCATAGTAACATTTGAAAATCATCCAAAATACAGCATGATCCAGCCGGTGAAGTGGATCGGCTGCCGGCTACCCGGCTGGACCATATGTCACTTGAGAAAAGAAGGAAGGAATGGGATATGTCTCAGCCGGTCGGCTGACCGGCTGCCGGTCAGCCGGCAGAGACTTACTTAACACCAAAATTATTACATAACCAATAAAACATCAGCCAACTCCCAGCCGGTCAGCTGACCGGCGGCCGGTCGGCCGGCTGGGACCACATGTACACGAAAATCATCAAACATCACTAAGAATCATCCATAATCATCAACACATATCAACTATCATCAACTAACATTAACATTTGTCAACAAACAATAACCATCATCAACAAACACAATTTCTATGAATACTAATCCTATTATAAATACGATTACTAACATCAAAAACACATTAAAACACGTAATGATATCGAGTAACCCTTAACCGTTACCTTTTTGCGTCTTCAATCCTCGTCTAGGTCCTCCTCTACTAAGTAGTAGTCTTTGTCGAGGTCTTGAAGGTCTCCACCTACAATTAGACAACAAAAGATGAATATAATTCACCTTTGAGAAAGACGGATAAATTGAAAAGTGAGAAAGACGGTAATTTTATTACCAATTAACATAGAGGACGATGAGAGGGGAAGATTATGACGAAAATTAGCGGATTTGAGCAAGGGATGAATGAGTAGTGTGGAACTTAAGCTTGATCAAGAATGGAGTTTAGGTTTTTGGTTACTTGTTGAGGAAGAAGGAGTAAGTGGAAAGAATGAGGGAGTTAGGGTTTAAGGGAGATATAAGGTGAGTAAGTGGAAAAACATGGAAAAAGCCCAAAAGCGCCTTAAGGCGTAACTTACTCGGAATTTCGAGTAAAGTCCGAAAACGAACTCGGATTTGCTAAATTAGACACGGGAAATTAAATTTTAGACTAAATCTAAATTTTCGCTGAAAAGTATCCGTATAATATTTTTAATATAAAAATAGGGTACATTTGCGGGTGTTATAACTGAACTGAACTTAACTTATATGAACTGAAATTAAGTCCAAAAGAACATGGACTAAATATGAGCAATAGGTTAGATTAGCCAACCTGCTATTTGATGTCGACAGATTACTAAATAACGTCGACAAAAAATAATGAATTACCTAAAACGCCCCTCCTTCTAACTTTCCCTTTATAACTCCCAACCAACCTTTGTTGATATAACTCCCAAAGAAAAAAATCGCTCACCAAAAATTTAAAAACCGTTTTTGAAATATATTTTTTCCGTCATCATCGTTTCACTTCCAACACCACCGCTTCAATTCCGACAATTCCACCACCAAGTTCAATGATTCGACAATGTAAGTGCTCTTGATTACTTGAATTTTGTTTTTGTTTTTGTAATTTGTTAGGAGATTTAGATTTATCGTAGTTATAATTATTGTTAGAACGGTATATATCGATCCCCCGAACCAAAGCCAATGTATGACGGAAAAATTGAAAAAAAAAGTGTCGACTTTAAACTGGGCGTGGAACAATCACGTCCAGACCTAGGTTCAGGCGTGACAGTTTCACGTCCAGACCTAGGTTTGGGCGTGACTGTTTCACGTCTGGTCCTACGTATGGACGTGAAACAGTCACGCCCAAACCTAGGTCTGGACGTGAAACTGTCACGCCTGAACCTAGGTGTGACATCCCTCGCGAATGCGGAAATAAAACATACAAGCATGTGAATTAATTAGCGGAAATACGGTATTTTAAAAACCTTTATACATGCAAGATAGAAAATACGAGGTATGTCAAATATTACAAACCAAAGTACGAATATACTACAACAAGAGACGTAGTCTCTCGTTATGTTATCAAAGTAAATGTGATTAGCAAACAAGCTAAATAACGTCTAGAGGTGTTTCAATCCAGGGACAACGCCCGCTAGCTCACACCCGAACCCAAAATACCAAGCAAAATGCCATCCATGCAAGCAACCTGTTCATCCATGAAAAACATGAATGCCACAGTCAGTGGGGAGTAACTCCGGGTTCTCCCAGCCATATCACATTAAACGTACATAAAAGGAAATACAAAAGTAGAAGCATGCATATATAGCTATACATGTGAAATACGATAAGGATAAATAGCCAATTCAATATATCATGACAAGACCATGTGGGATACAAATCCGAATCCATCATATTATACAAAGACTCGGGGAAGACACTCTTAGGCAACCGGATACGCTCACTAGGGCTTACATCTCACCGTTAGCGGTATAAGTTTGATAAGATTGAGACTCGACAAACAAACCATGCCAAGTCATGCAATGATCATGAATAATCAATCATGTAATCATCCATCCAAACACAACGACACAATGACGACATCTCTCACGGTAAATGTAACGCACTAGCACCGTGTACATGGCAAGTATGATTAAAAGGCATCCACGGGATAAAAACTTTCTCTGAACGCATACACGATTCAATTCATTTTGTATATGTAGACTAATTTCCTCCTGGTAGGACGACGATAATAATACGGTTCCTAGTCTAAACCTGGCCAGACTTCCGAAATCACATTTTCCGGTTGGACAAGCGATGACATTTCGCATCCAAGATTCGGTCAATCAAAGACGCCGAGTACCCCAAATTCGGTCGATATAATTCACGAAAGAGGCAGAAAAGAGCTCAAGCCTCATAACAAGCGGTACGCTACATGCAAATAACACCACCTCGCAAGTACACAACATTTGACGGCCGGGTCGATCAACGCAAAGAGTTCGCCTCCCAACAACGTCGTCGTATGCCCACTATCACATGCAATTAAGCAGTAGGATACATCCCCGTTCCGACATTCCATCCTTACGAACGTGGAGGTAGCCAAGGGAATGAGAGTACAAAGCACATAACAAAATAGTGCTCAAACCGTAACATTTGTAAAAACCGACTCAAAGTGGGACATATCAAAACCCGTCACAAAACATGCGATACAAGCGAATGGAATATCATATATTCGAAACATTAATATTATAAGTCATTACGTAAATTCATACGATAAATGAACCATCGGAAATATTATAAATGTAATCGTAAACAAGAAATACAAACACCTTCCAGCAGGTGCCAGCCGGTCAGGTGGACCGGCTGCCGGCCACCCGGCTGGTACCATTAGTCATATGAAAAACCAAGTGAAAATACAGTGTGTCCCAGCCGGTCAAGGGGACCGGCTGCCGGCTACCCGGCTGGGACCAAGGGCTTATGAGAAAAACTAGAAGGAAAGTTGAGGTGTCTCAGCCGGTCGGCTGACCGGCTGTCGGTCGGCCGGCTGAGACCTATTTCATGCTTCAAAATTTACGTAACACAAGAAATATACAGCCACTGCCCCAGCCGGTGGGCTGACCGGCTGCCGGTCGGCCGGCTGGGGTCCAAAGTGCACGAAATCAACAACATTCACCCATGTTCATTATTCAACCAACATCATCTCATAACATAAATCATCCATTCTCATATGAATTCTCAACAAACAACAAGTATCATCATCAAAACAATTTCTAAGCTTACTAATCATATTCTAAATACGATTCCTAGCATAGAAAACACGTAAAACACGTAAATGATATCGAGTAACCCTTCACCGTTACCTTTATGCGTCTTCACTCCGCGTCAAGGTCCTCTTCAATCAAGAAGTAGTCTTTGTCGGGATCTTGAAGGTCACCACCTACAATTAGTTAATAAAAGATGAATATTCTTCACCTTGAGAAAGACGGAAAGTTTGAAAAGCGAGAAAGACGGTAATTTTATTACCAATACGGATAGAGGAAGATAAGAGGGGAAGAATAAGACGAATTTACGTGAATTTGAGCGAGAATTGAAAGAGTTATGACGATTATAAGACGGATCAAAAATGGAAGCTAGGTTTTTTTGGGTTTTCTTAGTGAGGAAGAAAGAAATGGGTTGTGAGGAAGAATTAGGTTATGAGGGAGTATGAGGGGAGTTAGTGGAAAAAGTCAAGGAAAGTCAAAGACGACTTAAGACGGGATTCACTTGAAATCTCGCGAAAAATCCAAATACGAACTCGGAAATTCTAAATTCGACTAAAACTAAATTTCGCTGAAAAGTATCCGTAAAATATTTTTACTAATAAAATAGGGTACATTTGCGGGTGTTACACTAGGTCTGGACGTGATTGTTCCACGCCCAGATCCAATCGACCCATTTTTTTTTTTAAATCCCGTCTTCCCGTAAGTTAAATTCGTCGTTATTATTTTAAAAAAATATAATCTCCGTCTTTTTGTAAGCTAAATTCGTCGGTGTTGTTTTTAAAAAATATAATCCTTCAGATTTTTTAAATAATTTTTTTATAAAAAAAAAATCCGTCTTTCTGTAAGTTCAATTCGTCGTTATTGTTTAAAAAAAAAATAATCTCTGTCTTTTCGTAAGCTAAATTCGTCGTTGTTGTTTTTAAAAAATATAATCGTCAAAATTCCGTGAGCTAATTTCGTCTTTTATGAATATTAATTATTTTCTCCACAAAGACAAAAAGTTTTTTTTAACAATAACGAGCATATTACCGTTGTTATTGTTAATAAAAACTTCTCGTCTTTCCGGAGAAAAATGTTGTCGCTATTGTTTAAAAAAGATATAATTTCCGTCATTCCGTATCTTTCCGTAAGCTAATAGTATTGTTTAATAAAGATATAATTTCCGTCATTCCGCTATTGTTTAAAAAAAAGAAATTAAATATCTTTAAAATCAATTAATATATGTAAATCCCCTAATTTTAATTTTTATTTGTGATCAGATGGCTGGTAAAGGAAAGGGGTTATTTACTAGTCGAGTTTAAAACCGAGATGTCACCGCATCAGCACGTGGTCGGAAGACGAACCCGATTGTGAGTGAGGTAGCTCCGGTAGTTGGAGAGGGTAGTATTCATTCGTGGAATGATGATGACTTTGCGTAGGCGGATGGAGTTGGTAGTGTGGGTTCCGGTCGATATAGAGAAGAGGAAGTTCTGGATGAGGTTATGGAGGAGGTGGAGGTTGAGCAAGATGGGTCGCATGAGTCTTGTGGCTCACGCTTGAAGGTAAGACGGGTGGAGAAGGGTCGTTGGGGACAGGGTTCGCAAGATAGTTCTAATAGCATAATGGCCTCAAAGAAAAAGAAGTCGGGTAAAGACACCTCTTGGATAATTACAGATCATGTCCCTGGTGGACCACTTATATCTTATGTTATTCCTAGCTTTGGTGGTCACATTGCCCACAAATTGTGGGACACTCCTAAAGAGGGTGGACGTCCAGTATTGACGGGTTACCACCGATTCGGTAAGATGAGGTTGTTGAATAAATGGAAACCACCTAAAGGATTTATGAGGATTATCGCAACTACTGGTCTTTCGCACCTTCGTGGGTGCATGGCGGAGCACTTGAACATGCCTCTTATTTCTTCTTTCCTTGAGAAGTGGCAACTGGACACCAACAGTTTTCACATGTCATTCGGAGAGATTACCATACTTCTTCACGATGTTGCACAAATCTTAGGTATCCGAGTGGATGGTGATGTTTGTAAGGTGGAGAGCGGTGACGGTAATTTGGTTGATCCTCTTTTCTTTGTTTGTGGCTACTTTGGAAGGTCATCGGCTGAGCAGTTGAAGTTTCCTATGAGTGGTGAGAAGACCCATGTTTACAGGGGTGGAGGTATTTTGGTGGAGGCGGTTACTGAGGTGGCTATTGCCGATGCTGATGATGAGCATTGACGTAGGGTTAGTCGCCCTCCCCCAAATCAAACAAATAACTCAACTAATGTAGTAGGGTAGTCGAGGTCAAACCACAAGGACGATGATTAAGGCTCTAAGGTAAGTTGGTCGAATTCTAGTTCAATTCTAGTTAGAAGCAATTTGGAGATGATTAAAACTAACTAAGTCCAACAAATGAGCAAATAAGAGATTTAATACAAGAATTAAGAGAAACTAAGGTGAATGGGTTCATTAATATAGGCGAAAGTCGACTATGGTGAGGGTTAAGACTAGTCTAATGATGAGTCTAGGTATGTCTCCACCTCTCGGTGAAAGACGGTTAGTAGGCAAATATCCACCTCTCGGTGTGAGACGGACCCTAGGCTAAGGTTCGATTGGGTTCTCGCCCTAACCTGACCCTAAACAATCAAAACACACACAAGTGTCAAACAAGTCCAAGCTCTCACCCAAACTAGTGATTAAACATAGAAATAACTCAAGTTAATCATTCAAGCATTTCATTTAACACCTTATGTGCACAAAACAATTAGACTACCAAAAGACACCATCTTTATTCCCAATTACCATAATCAAACCTTAAAACTATACTAAATCCCCCATCTACCCTAGCAATACACTACTCACACATACTACTAGGACTAGATACTAAAGATGAAGATTTTAACATGATAAAGATAAAGGAAAACATATTCAAGATGATAACTAGTAGAAAGAGCAAGAAAATGAGATTAAATAACTAATTGAAGTAATTAGGAGAAGAACTGTACCAAACTTTCATAAAAGTTGCAACCTTTGATGAATAAATAGAAGGAAAGTCTTCTATAATATCAAATTATAACCCAAGTCTTCAACAATAACTAAATGAAAGACTATATCTAAAATTAAATAAGTAGAAAAGTAGAGTAATTAGTGCTAATTATCAAAGGATTAAAGTAATGATTAGAAATATTGAAAGCTAAATTTAGGGTTTTTGTGTCTAGGGTTGTGTGTCCAAAATGAATTAAGAGAGGGGTATATATAGGTTGGTGGATTAAGGGTTCAAAATAAGAAGGGAGTTTGGAAATGCGGACTAGGGGTCCCAGCCGGCCGGCCGGCTGCCGGTGGGCTGGATCCGTTGCGGCTCTCTAACTCAAATTCGAGTATTTTTTGTGAATGAAAGAGGTCCCAGCCGGTTTGACCGGCTCCCGGTGGCCTACCCGGCTGGGACTTCCTTCGTCTTTCTTTTGCATGTGTGTTTCCAAGCCAGTTTGTCCGGTCGCCGGTAGCCTGGACCAGCTGGGAGCCCCTGCTTTTCTTCCAACTTTTTGAGTTTTATTTTGAGTTGCGGAGTGCCCAGCCGGCCGTGCCGGTGGCTTGGACCGGCTGGGACACTTTTTCCTCTTCCTACTCTCCTTTTCTTCATTTCTTTCTTCTTCTTCTTTTATTTCTTCTCTTCCTTATTTCCTTAGTGACGGTTTCTTGCTTCTCATCCTGTCTCATTCTTCTTTTGCATATTTTCTATAAAATGAGACGGGAATTCATGCTATGAAAGCAAAGCGTAATAATAAACAAAATGCAATAAAACCGACGCTAAAACACATTAAATAAGGTCGAAATAGAAGAGAATGAAGAGGGGAATCGGTCTAAATATATTATATATCAAACCTCCCCACACTTAAACATTACTCGCCCCCGAGTAGGTAAGTGAGCAAAAACAAGACCCTTATTTAAGTCAGCTAAACTAAACACTAAAATCCGATGAGAGACAATTAACGGGCCTTCTTCGTCCCTTCAACTCACAACGAAGTACAATGAGGTATGTACTTCCTTGTAAGGCAAGTGGGGGCTCTCGGAAAATTTAGATGCATTCAAGATTAAGCACGTAAACGACATAAAAGATGAATCAACCAAAAGAACAACCACTTTCCTCATCTAAGCGGTTCAGTTTCGTTTCAAAAACCAAAGGTCTAGTTCGGGATATACCGTCTCAGAGTCTCAACGAGGTGTCAACCCCCTAATAATGGTTAAAGCAACCCGAGTATGACCCCCAAATGCCAATAAAACGAATACAAAGGCGGGAAATAGGGGAGCGGAGTCAACCGTATAAAACCAACACGACACGACTCAAGATTCAACCAAATGTGACCCATGACTGAGAGGACTTAGACTACCGACTTCCTCACGGTTTTCACTCGTCACTCATTTAAAGAACGGGGGGGTTTTGTGACAAAAAGTAACCAAAACCACTCAACTACTCGACTTGTGAGACATGCCCGCAATCTAATGTGTAGTCCTCTCCTATATGGTCGCATATGAGATACCAAAATGAGAATGCACATAAAATGAAACAAGGGTTGTAACGGGGATAGGTAGTGGGTCGAAACGGGATTCTTACAAGCACCGTTATGGATGATGTGTAGTTACAAATCAATAAATCGTCAAAAATTCCATCTTTCCCAATTTATTACAACAAATGAAAATACCGAACTTGAAAGTCCGATTCACTTGGAAAAACATCATATCCCTATTTATTTTGCAACGTCTTTTTCTACTCGCTTAATTATGGATAAGGAGTGTTGCTTGACTTTTTCTCATACAAAACATGGAATAAATAAATATGAAGTGATTTTTGTTGTTTCGCATTTTTCTTTCTTTTGTATTTTGTTTTTGCTTTTATAAAACCTCTTTATTCAAAATCAAAACCAAATTTAAACCAATTATTACAACTCAAATGAACTTAGCTTGAGTTCACTAATTACGACGTGAATTTCCCTTTTCAAAACACCAAAAATAAAGTGACAACTTTTTTGATCAAGGAAGGTTGTTTATGTGATGTATTTGGTATTTGTAGTAAATGCCAAATGAAAGGCAAGGCTCAAAGGGGATGCAAAAGTTGGTCCTAATATAAAGGGTTGAAAATAGGCTTATATGGCGA
>JAIUZE010023794.1:0-17030 GCA_022085475.1 Heliosperma pusillum | reverse complement strand
GCGGCGGGATCTAAGCTGAACAGGGGGGTCATTGGGGGTAATATCCCCAACAGGAAGGAAGTAAGTGGGTGGGGGTAAGAAAGCCTCACCCTCCTGAAGTTGAGGACGCTGCCTAAGTAATGGAATTTGGTCTACCTCGGCGGTCAACTTGACCGAATCACGGCCAGCTATCCTCCAAATCATATGGGGGTGGGAGACACGAAACCAGTTAAGCTGAACAAAATAATCATAATCCAACCCATTTCCCATCTCGGTGGGAGGTGTAGTCAATGCCTGGAGGTTAGTGGTGGCTTGGTTAAAACCACAAACTCGCATAGCAAGGTGAGTGATAAGACCTCCATAGACAATGGCAGTGTTCTTAGGATTAATGGCTTTAGTTAACTGAACAGCAAAATAGTACGGAATGTTAATAGACCATGGTTCTTCACCATTCACATTCAAAAATCCTCCTAAAATTTATAACTCCACTCGTCTCACCAAATGAGGTCCAGCACGACCCAAGAAGGTCCATCCCATGAATCTTTGCCAGATTCTAATGGCGGAATGATGGATGTGTTGGTGTGGGACATGGTCCCAACGAGTGACAGGGTAAGTAGAAATAGTGTTCCAAACCAGGCTAACATCAAAGCCTTCTGGAGGTGAGCTAACAGTGTCCTCATAGGTGAGACCGAATTGTCTAGCAAAGATCTCTAAGTTCATACTAAAATCATCATTAAATAATCTAAACCGAACTTGAGGCATGGTGTTTCTATTTCTAGACCTATGCAACTCAAATGAGCTCAAGAATTCAAGGGTTAATTGAGGGTAGGTCTCATAACTAAAGTTCATGCTAGCATTCATTCCTAAACCCCTAAATAACACCTTAACATGCTCATAAAGCTTCATATGTCTTAAAGAAGAAATATTAAGGAATTTTGTAGCCCTCATACCTTTGCTTTTAAGAATACACCAATTTTGCCATTGTTTGTTTGAACTAAATTCCACATTCGGAAAGTCAGGATCATGCATAGCATTTCCTTGATTTTCGGTTTGATCATTTGCTTCAAGCATTTCTATGTCTTCTTCATGGGCTCTACTACTTTCTCCTTGATTCGAGGTTCTTGCCCTCTTCGATCTCCTTATTGTAGGTGCCATGTTTTAAAATAAACTAGTATTAAAACACTTCATTATAAACATAAATTGATAGCATAAGTGTTAGAATACTAAGTTTTAAGCACAAGTTCAAGCATAGCTACCTAAGTGAAACATTATCATGCTATCTTTGAGCATAAATGGATGTTCTTAAGCATAACAATATGTTACTAAGATGAGCAACATATACTTGAATCATGAGTTTGTCCACTACTCAAAGGTACTAATGCTAATTTAACATAATAAGATCATAAGTTCATAGTATAAAGCATGAATTCAAGCATCATACTACCACTTAAGCACAAGTTCTTATCATATAGTAAAGATGAGTATCCTAATTGGCATATGAGCATTCAAATCATAGTAAGCATACTAATTAATCACTATCATTCACTCTATAACATGTAAGACCCATTAGAAATCCAATTTAAACAAGTTTTTCAATCAAAATCAAGAATCCCCAAATTTGGGTTAGGGTTTGTTCATGTTGGATTTCTGAAAAAAATAAAGAGATTGAAGTAACTAAAGTAGAATTAACTTACTTGATGATTCTTAGAAGTTGCCTTTGATGAACTATAGTGACAAATTTTGTAAGAAAAGACCAAGAAATGAAGGTTTTGAGAGAATTTGAGCTTTGAAATTGAAGAACACGGGTATATGGCAGCAAGCAAAGGATAGTGTGTTGGCTTTATAGAAGAAAATAGAACAAAATACGAAGCAGACAACTTACCCGATCGGGTAGTCACAAATCCGATCGGGGAAGTGTGCTGGTCCGGTTTTTGTTTCTTTTTTCTTTGCTACTTGCCCTTACCTTTTGGCTATGTCCTTGAACGTACTTACTAACCTTAGTAATCTTGGCAACTTGGGCCAAGGATAGCTCCTTCTTGTCTTAATAAGTCCTCCAATTCCAAGTACGAAAAACTATCAACTAAACATGCATTTCTAAATGTAAATAATAAGTAAAACGATAATTGTTCCTAACTATTACAACACAACATCCAAAGAGATAGTCCAAATAAAATAGTCCAAATCATTGTATAATAAGTGGAATAAAGAATGCATAAAGAAAAAGTAAAGAGAAAGACGGGTTGCCTCCCGACAAGCGCATTTTTAAGTCATGCTAGACTTTGTGTTTTTATCCCTCCTTAAGCCTTATGAAGGGATTTGAGCTCCTTGTAGCTTGATTCGTCCTTGAATTTTTCTCTTTTACCTTTTGCCAACACCCATGGCAACTTAATGCAAATACACTTCCGAAGCCTTGAAGGCTTCGAGGTCACCATCTCCAACACTCAATACATTCCCCTTTTTATCAAAGGTGGCACTTGATCCATCCATTTCAAAGGTGATATTCTCTCCTTGCACATCTATACAAGTTCCAACTGTATTTAGGAAGGGTCTTCCTAATATAATATAGTCGTCTCTTTCTTTCTTTGAAAATATGACATAAAAATCAACGGGAATGGGGAAGTATCCAATCCGTATGGGGACATCTTCCATAATTCCTTCTGGAGTATGCATAGATCCATCGGCTAGTTGAAGGCTAGTATTAGTAATCTTCATTTGTATTGGGCAATGGTCGTGATAGAAGGAAAAAGGCATGACGCTAGTAGCGGCTCCTAAATCACACAATGCATTTTTGACCTTATGAAGACTCATTGTGAAAGAAATGTTAAAACAACCTGGATCTTTAAGTTTGGAAGGAATGATAATCTTCCCTTCTTCAAGGGTAGGTTCCTTGTAAGAATCATTGGTTGCTTCTTTTTCTCTAGATGTTTTGCCAATCCTTGCTTCCAACCTTGAGAAAGCTTTGTCGTTTGCCCTTGTTGTTTCAACAACTCTTTCTTCTAATTTCCCTTGAGCTTTTATCAATGTCATGATCAAGGCTTCGAGACGGGATGACTCCTCATGTGTAGGGACTTTGGTTGGTTTGGCTAGTGTTGGATTATTGCAAAGTTCATGGGGTAACCTAAAGATGGGCTCCTTACTCTTTCCATTCCCAAGAGGATGATCACAAGGTTTGTCACTAATCATGTCAATTGTGACAATCGATGGTTCTTCACCCCTTGGGTGGTTTGACTAGAACTCGATGGGGTCAATTCTTCTACTCTCTTTTGGAGAGATAAAATGGTTGATTTGAGTGAGTTTAAGCTAGAAAAGAATTATGAGTACATATTATGTTGGGCTTGGTTTACTTCCCTTAATTTGACATCTACTTTTGCTAACAATTGATCATTTTGAAAGGATGAGTGTGGAATTGTATGAGGTGTATTAGTGGGTTGAGTTTGGCGAAATTGTGGGTGAAAAGGGTTTAAGGGTGTGAGTTTGTTCCCACATCGTAGAGGTACATGCCCTATTCCACCACAAAGTTCACAAGGTGTTGTTAATGAGGTAAATGGGTTGAAAACTTTTGGGCGATATAAAGTGCATTTTGGGGTGGTTTCGTTTGATTGAACGGGACAGGCTAAGGAAATGGTAGTGTCAACATCATTCGAAGTTTCCACTCGACTTTTCTTTCGCTCTCCCCCATTATTTTGTGAACCTTCCCCACTTTCTTTTTGTGAATTAATTGATAGGTTTGACAAAGTGGTTTTAAACCTACGGTGAAAAGCGATGACAATCTCTTCCCACTTCATTGGCCTTGTGGCATCCTTTAAACGACGGGTGAACCACCATTTAGCTTCTCCCTTTAGTGATAAAGGAAAGAGATTTTCTCTAATTTGGTTTTGGGTGATTCCCTCCCTCATAAAGGTTTGACACAATTCACAAAAGGTTTGGATATGGTGCGACGGGTTTTCATTTGGTTTACCACTAAATTGGTTACCCTCAATGAGAATAATCAAAGTCATATGGACCCTTAGGATCCCACTAGCGAGCTCAAAAACCCGGTACCTTGGATCCTCCCTTGTTAGCACCATTGTTTGTCAACCTACAAGAAAAACACAAAAAGGAAAGTAAGTAACGATTTAAGTACGGTTGCACCTAAAAATGGTAGAAAATTTTTTTTTTTAAACAAAAACCAACAATTCATAAATAAACAAAATCGTGCTCCCCGGCAACGGCGCCAAAATTTGACCGTGCTTGTCGCGAGCCCGATACAAAAATAATTACCCACACTTAGGCTAACAACATAAGGAATGTATTAGGGAAGTAGGGTGTCAATCCTCAGGGAGTACGTGTTAACTATGGATTGCTATGGAGTGATTTTCATTTAAATCCGAGTCATTTGAGGTGGTCGTCTAAACTACTAACATAAAATAAAATGACAGGTATGTAAATGACAATATGTAAATGACAAATATGTAAATAACGATATGTAAAACTAGAAACAGACAACTTACCCGATCGGGTTGTCACGGATCCGATCGGGGAAGTGTACTGATCCAGGTGACAATATAATAAATCTAACTAAGAGCGATATTTAAATGACAATATTGAAAAGCTATCTAACTAAACTAATAAACTAGCTAATAACAATAAAGTAAACTATCTAAGAATGATAATAAAATTACGGTAAAGTAAACTAACTAAATAACAATAAAATAAACTATCTAGAACGGTAAAATAAACTATCTAATCAAATTGGTATAGTGAAAGAGAAATACATGCAAAACGATTTACAAAGTTTCATTGATACCAACATTAGAATTACTACGATTGTCTAAGCCTTGTAGCGGTATATTCCTCTCGGATTTGTACCGACTTTTTAGTGGGTCCTAACGTCCTCTCAACATGATTAGGTCACTAAACCTATATTGGTAGTCCTAATTCCCATCTCAACTCTCGTTACAAAGACGGAAATTGACTAATACAAACAATTGTTCATGGCCACTAAACAAAGTTATAGAATTTGGCATAACCAAAGGAAGAAACAAACTAGATGGTTCAATTGGTATCTACTCTTCTTTTAATTCATTTTAACTAGTAAATCATTTCAATATTACAATTCTATTTATTGTATTTACACAATGTTATTCTTACAATGTTAGAATTAATCTAATTTATGTGATTAAGTAAATTAATAGGAAAAAGATGTAGGAAATTAAACTATAAAATATAAGTACTACAATGATTAAGGTGATTATATTAATAATGATTCTAGTGATGAATTCCATGATTATATGATTAGGCAAAATAAAAGGTGGCATACTAAACAATATTTCGGTTTTGTCAAGATTGATTTTAGATGAATTTCCTAATAACAATAATATGAAAACAAGACTAATTAAATCAAAGTTCATGATGATAAAAACTGCATACGTGAAGGATAGAAGATTACCGAAATTGGAGTGCAAATTATGTAGGAAATAAAGTAAAGAACAATTATCCAACCCAATAACAAAAGCTTATAAAAACAGTAGAGAAATACTTAAAATTGCATAAACTATAATCTAAAACTTGTATAAAAGAAGTAAACTATAAAATGTGTTATTGTATGAAAAGTATGCTAATTGTGTATAATTGTGTAAGAAGTTGTGTAAGAAGTTGTGTGATGATCATTGGCTTTTATAGGGCTGCATGGCTGCTGCATCTCGTCCAAATTCATACCCTACACAAAGCCTTTAATCACTCATTTAAGCTTGGTAGAAGAAGAGCCAAGTAACGTCTCAGCCGCAAACATACCCGATCGGGTAAGTGGAAATCCGATCGGGTAAGTGTGCAAGATGGATTTTTCCGTCTTTTCCAATTACCTCTTTGGGCACGGAATCCTATGCATTGGTCTTGGTCAATGCAATACGTAATTGGGCTTGGGCTAGTCCTCCTTTTGACTTGGGTTGATGTTTTCTTTTGAAGTACAAAGTCAAAGTCCAAGATGAGTCCACTTGAGGAAGGATGTAGCGGAATCGTAATCAAATCCTGAAATGGCTATCATCGGTTCCTTGAAAACTCGTACTCTAGTGCCTTTGCTCCATAAAGTAGGAAAATATAGCAAAACCGCTTCATTTCCTATAAAACGAGACAAAACACGCAAAACAACTAGAATAGCAATATTAGCTCGTTAATCACTTAGCAAAGTGCATAAATCGTATAGAAATCGAGCTAAAACGGGGGATAAGTTAGTACAAAATATCACTTATCAGTGTATATTACTTAAGAGAGAGTAGGTAATGGTGACATTTATCAATGAAATTGTATATTCTTATATACTGCTCTTGCCATCAAAGAGCAGTTATACGTGTGATGAAAAGGTGGGAGTGGTTACTGATAGTGGGGAGTGAATAAAAGGCAGTTTTAAGTTCATGGGTTTGACTGCCAAGTAAATGGGCTACTTAATTAGGATTAATTATAAACTGAATTAAATATTATCATTAATAATATTTACATAATTATAAAATCCAACATTCTCCCACTTGGCCCATTTAAGCAAGAGAAACTTTATGTACGAATCATAGCGACGAATTCTCTAGAGCGAGAATTAATCTTCCATGTATTACGATACACTTAGTCTCTCACCACTCAAACTTAACTTAATGAATAAACTATATGTTTACTCTAGGTCAAAACATAATGATATTTCTCAATAAAGTTAAATAAATAGATAACTAAAGCATGTACGTACATAATTCGAAATGAGAAAATATCAACTAAATGAAAATTTTCAATGCTATAAATAAATGTATCACATTATGGAGACAAGTCCCATATTCACTACATGACCCTTGAAACCTTTAGATGGCATGCCTTTAGTCAAGGGATCAGCAATCATTAATTCAGTGCTAATGTGTTCTATGATCACTTTCTTTTCTTGAACACGTTCTTTTATGACCAAATATTTGATGTCGATGTGTTTACTTCGACTTCCACTCCTATTATTCTTAGCCATAAATATTGCAACCGAATTATCACAATACATTCGAATAGGACGACTAATAGAGTCAACAACTCTTAGTTCAGATATGAAACCTTTCAGCTGAAAGTCCATAGACCTTAATTAGACTCCTCTAATTAGCTACTAAATTACTTGTTAATTTAGTATTTAATGATCTATGTAACATGCATGCAAATATAAAGACATTTATTTAAAAGAAGAAATTTCCTCACATTGAAATGGAAATAAAATGGGCACAACGAAGAACTTCTTCTTGTTATTCTTGAGCTATAAATATGGATGAACAAGTACAATCTCCAAATTAGAAGACCTCCTTCAAGTTGCACCAAGATGATACCAAATAATCTATTCTTATTATTAACTAGATAATAAGATAGATATTATACTACTAATATTAGTATATATTACTACACTAGTAATACTTAGTAAATATTAATATTATGAGAGTTTTAGTGAGAAGATGAGTTTTTGAGAGATGTATGAGAAAACAAGCAAGAATGAATAACAAAAATGAACCACCATATTGCCCTTTTATAGGCAATATGGCAGGTCCATGTAGCCTCACAAGAGACTAATTTTACTTAATTTAATTCACATGCAAAGTGGTAGAGTGTAGTGTTGAGTGAAATGATTTTAGGTTACTATTCATGTCATAATAACATGTGACTTGTGAGCATGAACAAAAGCAACCATCATCACCTCACCACTACTACATGACCGGCCATGTGAGGCCTTATTTGGTCCATTTTGATTTTTGATATTTGTCCCACAAATACTTATTAATCATATGCTTAATTATCTTGTATAATTAAGTGTTAATTTGATCATATAACAATTATATGACACAAATAAATGAATAATATGTACTTAACATTTTAAGTAATATTTTACCATTATATCAATATATAATGGGTCCCACAATGCTTATTTAATTTATTTTACAACTCCTTGTAAATATAATTAACTAATTACCTCTATCTCAAAACCTCAACTAATTTAGTAATTTAACTATTAATTACTAAGTTAAATCTTATTTAATCATATTAAAATAAGATATAAATTTATTAGTCAATTATCGCATAATCGAAAAATAAACTTAATCGAATTTGAGTTCTTAACTCAATTTCTAACAATTAACTCTCGTACATATCAAATATATGTAATGGACTAATCAATTGTATAATATACAAATAATTAGCTACTATTTGGATTACATCCTATAGGTGTGACCGAAAGGGATCAGTTGATCACCACCGTCATACGACAATATCGTCAAACTCTGGTCAGCCAACCGTTATTGATTTACGTTAATCAACTGACTAATCATATATATATAGTCAATAAATATCTCAACTATATTCCTTAATAAGATTTATTATGTGGCGCACTATTGTGGAGGACACCTACTGCAACAATCTCCCACTTGTCTGACACAAGTGTGCGTCACCAATTCTCTTGTCTCTTTATCAAATCTCCCACTCAACGCAAGGTGTCTTTCAGGTCGCACTTGCGATTGATTATATCTAAAGTGGTTTTCTCGATAGGGAGAGTAACTGTCTGGCCGTAAAATCTACCATAGATCTCTTTCCGAGCGTGGCCACGCATTTACAGTAACTTCTACTCGAGTGGCCTAAAGATGTTTGTACCCAACGTGGGTGGACAATTCCTGTTGATTCATCTACTCTGTATGTGACACCCTCAAATTTGCGGAAAGAAAAAAATAATTTAACTAAATAAAATATGAGAATACATAACGAAGGTGTCTTAAATACAAAGGTTCATAACAAAAGGAAAATAATATTTTACATAAGAATTATACAAGACGGGAGACATATCTCGCGTATAAAAACGGAAATAAAAGAGTGTATAATAATATACAATCTAAGAACCGAATATAGGTCCAAGGTAAATACTTCGCTCGCTAGCTCGTCAATGTACCCAATGTATGCATCACAAACCTGCCAACCGCATTAAATATAAACACGGAAGCCACAGTCAGTGGGGAGGAACTCCGAGTTCTCCCAGCCACGAAATGTCGAGTTTAATAAAACATGAATAACATAAAAGCAATGTATATGGAAAATACAAAACCTTAACATATATGATATGCTTTTCATGTTATGAAACAATTAACTAACATATACACTACAAAATAAAGTTCGAGTTGCGACGGATTATTCCGTCGCTAGATAGGGAATTTCGGTCGCTAAAGACTGATTTGCGACGGATTTGCGACGGATAGTGTCCGTCGCTTATTTTCGTCGCAAAGAGTAGTAATTGCGACGGATTATTCCGTCGCACATATTTGCGACGGATAGTCAAGCCTTTGCGACGGAGTAGCCGTCGCAAAAGTTGACTGACTTGAGTTGGGGTCAAACAGAAAGTCAACTGTTGCGACGGAATTTCCGTCGCAAGTGTTAACATTCCGTCGCAAAAGTTGACTGAATGTTTGACAAGTCAAACATAAAATCAACGTTTGCGACGGAATTCCCGTCGCAAAAGGTTGACTTTCCGTCGCAAGTATTGACTTTGTGTTTGACTTGGCTGTAAGTCAGTCAATGTTTGCGACGGAATTTCCGTCGCAATAAAGCCTGTATTTTCCAGCATCCGCCTGTTTCCTGCATCCCCTTATACGAGTTAAAACGACAAAAAACCTGCAAATTACAGAAGTTTTCCAGCAGTTACGCGTCCAACAAAGTTACTAATTTAACACAAAACCAAACAAAGTTTTGATTTTATATCATGAAAGTAATTAAAGTCTTACAAATAAAAGGTTCAAAGTACCAAATAGTTAACTAATCACTCAAGTCAGTTGAGTGATTGGAGGGAAAGGAGGGAAAGGGGTGAATGGGTTGGACCTAGCATTATCGCCCCTATCATCATCAAAGTCGTCTCGACCCTGGTTAGGACCTCCAGTTCTGCAGTTTTGAGTAGAATTTCTTGCAACCTGACTCAAGTACTCTTCTATAGCTGCAATCCTTTTAGCCTGCTCGTCGCGCTCTTGTCTAAGTGCAGCATTCTCCTTTGACAGCTTAGTAGCGAAACTGGGGGTGCCCTGAGTCGGGTTTGAGGTAGCAACAGGGTGCCTATGATGGTCAAACAAATGCTTCGCCGCTGGTCCCAATCCGTAGCATCTTCCTTTCTCGTCAAATCCCGTCTCCTCATAATAGATCTCATTATCGTCGATGTTTTCGACTCCTTGAGTTTGAAGCTCAGACTTCTTTGATATGATCTTATTCTGCATCACAAACAAGTTCAGAATTAGTAATGGTCATTTAAATTAAGTAGTTAATGTAATTAAATATATAAATGACAAATTAAACATAAATCACTTAACAAAAAAATGCATAACTTACATAGAGTTGAGCTGGTTTTTTTGATAACCATCCACGGAACGGGTGCTTCTTTGTCTTCTCTAAGACTTGCACCGCATTTGGGATCCAGTTGAAGATTTATCGACCTACAATTTAAATACTTGTTAGTATAACATATATATAAGTATTAAATTATAATTAGATAAATAAATAAAAAATGAAAGAAGATTTAGGTTTACCATTTCGTCCATGATTATCAAGGTGTTTTTTCTACCCATAATGTGAGTAAGCAACGCCTTTCCCTTCTCTTCACATCCCGATCTACGATTAGCCGCGCCTGATTGAGATCTCACAACGAAATCAGGATCTTCGACAGGCCTATTCTTAAGCTTTCTAAACAAGTCCAAAGGAATCCAACTCGGCCTGTGCTCCTCGTCTTTCTGCGAGGCTCGGTAGATCATATGACGTAAACGGGTCTTCATGGCGTCTGCCCAAGATTTCCTTACCATATCTGTATGGCGAGGATCGAAAGAAACCTTTTGCTGTCATCATTAAAAACATAAAGTTAGGAAAATATTAAGTGAATAAATAAAAAAATAAAAAAACAATAACAAAGATAAATTGAGAAAAACAAATTTAAATAGATATAATTATAATATTTTAAATAATTATACCTCAAACCAGTTCCACCAAGACGACCGCAAATTATTTGACGCCTCTTTCCAACATGGCGCATGCTCCTTGTACCCGCAGATTATGGTCTCCGATATCAGTTTAACCACATCTGCGTCACTGAACCTGAAATTAATAATCATAGTTAAATACATACATTATATATAAATATTATGATTTTTGAATAATCATAATTATGATTAAACAGTTAAAGTAAAAGTGAACTAGTCTTACCATACACCTGTTTCCTCATCCGGATCGAGGCGGACTCTGCGAGTAGTAGTCTCCACCAGTGGCGGTGGCACGTTCTTTTCATTCACTCGTTCATTCTCATCCTCCTGCCCTCTGTTTCCTACATTACTAGTACTACCTCTTCTTCGTCCTCCCGCCATATAGAGAAAAACTAAACTATTCAAAGTTGTCATGAATTAACAAACATGTATGTACAATTAAATGACAAGAAACTATCTATTGGTATTAATAAATAATAAAAACTATAAATTGTTTTACAAACGACCACACATATAGAAAAAGTAGTTTCAACTAATATAAGAATTAGAAATAATCTTATTCATCATCACTGCTTAAATATTGGTTTTCGGAAATGTTGTATTTAAAAAGGGAGTCTATAAAATCTTCTTCTTCCTCTTTATCTTCCTCTTTATCTTCCTCTTTATCTTCTGCTCCGTCTTCCTTCCGCTTCTGCTCATCCTCCTTCTCCTCCTCTTCTACCTTCTCCTCATTATTTTCCTCTACTTGAGCTTCTTCTTCCTCCTCCTCTATAATTTCATTATCATCTGCCACTTCAATTATTGATAGTAGTGTCTCACTACTAATAACATCTTCTTGAAACGCAGATTCGACAATAGGTGCATCAACATGCGATCTGGCTTTAGTTTTGAATACTGCTGACCACGTATCTTTATCTCTTTTGATATTTGGATATGAAGTATAATAAACTTGTTCAACTTGATAAGCCAACACAAATGGATCATATTTCGGAAATTTTCTGCTTCGATTAACATCCACAAGTTTATAATCCTTATTTATTTGCATTCCTTTTTCAGAATTATCTATCCAATCACATTTGAATAAAATAACATTATATGTGCTTTTTTCGCCTGTGTACGACAATTCAACAACTTCGTTGAGTGTTCCATAGTAGTCAGCTCCCCCAGTCGAACTTACACATACTCCATTATTAAGTGTAGATTTTTCCAAATCTAACCCATCTTTGAAAGTGCGAAATTTGTATCCGTTAATGAAATAACGTTTCCATGTTCGCACCCTTTTCGAAGGACCTTGTGCTAAGGCTATGAGAACTGGATCTTTTAAGTTGTTTACCTATCATTGTTAAATTATTAACATCTTATAATACCTTCAGGTATTAAAAAAAAATTGAAAAAAAAGAGTAATCTGGTGTTAGTATGTAGTATGTACTTACTTGTCCTCTAAACCATTGAGGAAATCTTGTGTCAAATTTGTTCCAAATATCCTCGGCTGTGAGAAATTGGGGATATTCTTTTTTGATATAATTTTCAAACATCCTATATATTCATTATAAAAAATGTCGAATTAAGTAATAGTTTTTACATGCATATTATTATAATTAATTATTAATAATTAAAGTTTCAAAGGACGATTTTTTTACTTACACTTCGTTATGCTTCAATTCTTCTAAATCATAGTTAGATAAAACATATAAGTGTGCACGCTCATATTCGTTGTCTTCTAAAAATCTTTCACGACACTTTCCAGAACAAATTCCCCCGTGATCTTGAAAAATCTCGGGTAAGGTAGAATATGTAGGCTCTTTCAAGCGTACGTCGAGATCCTTGGCTTTTGTGTCCACGTTCTCTTCAAAATAAAAGGAACAGAAATTGGCAATTTCTTCAAGCAAATACGCGTTGCATATAGAACCTTCAACACGCGCTTTATTTCCAATCTTTTTTTTTCAAATGATTTAAGAACCTATAAAAAACTTGGATAAGATAGACTGAAATAATTAAAGTTAAAATTGGATAATTGTGGAATTAATTACCTCTCAAAAGGATACATCCACCTATATTGCACTGGACCACCCATTTTCAGTTCATACGGCAAATGAATTGGTAAATGCTCCATTGAGTTAAAAAAGATGGTGGAAATATCTTCTCTAACTTGCAAATGATTTCGGCAATGTTGTTCTCGAGAGTAGTTATTTTTTCAACTTGTATCGATGAAGTACACAAATCTCTGAAAAATTGGCTAAGCTCAGTTATAGCATTCCACTCATTCTTCGGAAGAAGGTGCCTTACAGCCACTGGAAGTAAACGCTCCATAAACACGTGACAATCATGACTTTTCAATCCATGTAGTTTCAACTCGTGTTTATCAACACATCTACTCAGATCTGAAGCATAACCGTCCGGAAATCTCAAATTGGATATCCAATCACACAACACCTTCTTTTGTTCTTTATTCAAAATGAATGAATCCATTTTCCGCTGTTTAGAACAAACGGTCAACATGTCCTCTTGTGCTTGTGGGGTAAACTTTGTCTTGTTTTTCACATTCATCACCGTGTGAATCAGTTGCTCGAAAACGTTTTTCTCGATATGCATTACATCAAGGTTATGACGAATTAATAGTGTTCTCCAATAAGGAAGTTCCCAAAAAATGCTTTGTTTCCACCACCCAACTCGAGAAACTTTTAACGATTCCAATTCAGCTTTACTTGCATCCACAACTTTGGGAAAATGCTTCACACAATCCCACACTTCTTCACCCGTTAATCTCGTAGCAGCAAAATCTTTCTCAACTCGTCCTTTTCGAAAATTAACTTTATCTTTGCGGAAAACATGATCAGGTTGTAAAAACTGTCTATGACAATCAAACCACCTCCATTTTTTACTTTTATAAAGCCAAAACGACTTAGTCTCCTTCTCCATACAATATGGACACGCATGTTCACCAGCAGTTGACCAACCCGATAACATGCCGTAAGCAGGAAAGTCATTGATAGTCCATAATAGGACGGCTCTAAGATCAAAGTTCTGCTTTCTAGAGACGTCGTATGTGTACAACCCTGTCTCCCACAACTGCTTCAACTCGCGAATTAACGGTTGTAAATAAACGTCAAGAAATTTTTTGGGACTGTTCGGACCGGGTATAAGTAATGATAGAAACATAAACTGTCTTTTCATACATAGCCAGGGTGGTAAATTGTATGGAGTGAGCATTACCGGCCAGCAGGAGTACGACTTTCCGTATTGACCGAAAGGTGCGAAACCATCAGTACAAAGACCAAGTCGAACATTTCGAGGCTCACTTGCAAAAGAAGGATGAATGCGATCAAAATGGTTCCAAGCCTCGCCGTCACTTGGATGAGACATTATCCCGCTGACACGTGGATTTTCATGATGCCACCGCATCTCTGCCGCAATTAGTTTTGTGGCATAAAGTCGTTGCAAACGCGGTCCTATTGGGAAATAAGTTAAAATATTTTTCCCAACCCTTTTGCCATTTGCATTCTTTTGTTTTTATATCGATCTCTACCACATTTTCTACACTTATCGAGAAGACTATCATCATCCCAAAACAACATACATCCTCTTTCACACGCATCTATCTTTTCATAAGGCAGTTGAAGAGCTTTAAGAATATTTTTGGTTTCATAGAAGTTACGCGTCATAACATGATTTTCAGGAATAATGTCCCATATAAATGACGCGATACCATCTACACATTTGTGGGGTAAATTGTATTCACATTTCAAAGTTACCAACCGGGAAGCTGACTGCAATAGAGAGATACGACTCCCCTCATACACCGGTTTATTGGCATGTTCCAACATTTTGAAAAAGGCTAGTACATTAGGATTTGGAGATTCATCAACTACTTCGGCGTCAACATATTCTATTATAATTTCATTAATGTTGTCGCGCAACGCATCCTCCACCATATCCCTATAGGGATTGTCAGACCTCTCCTCAACGGGAAAATTTTCACCATGGCACACCCAATCATAATAGTCATCGCAAAAGCCCCAAAGCCCTAGGTGTTTTCGTACTTCTTGTTCGACTAAAAATTTGCGGTTTCTACACTTTACACATGGGCACCTAATTTCCTTACATCTACCGTAATCTTCTTGATTCTTAACATAATTAATGAATTCATTAACGCCCATTACAAACTCCTGCCTTAATTTTTTATTACAATCCAATCTTTCATACATTCATGCCCGTTGTACTCTTTTCATTTCAAATCTACATACACGTTTATAATTATTATTATCGACTTAAATAAATATTCAAAACAATAATAACAAGAACTAAAATTTTACTAATAGCAACAATAACAACAATAACTACTAATACACATCATATTACACAAACAACAAACAACAAACAACAAACAACAAACAACAAACAACAAACAACAAACAACAAACAACAAACAACAAACAACCTCCAACCTCCAACCTCCAACCTCCAACCACAACAACAACAACAACAACAACAACAACAACAACAACAACAACAACAACATCTTCCACCTGCAAAAACAAAATAATATTCGAGTTCATGGGGTCCTTATCTCTCCAACCTAAGCCCATTTTTGAATCTTTCATACCATTAGTAAATACTAATCATTTAATTAATTGTTATGAGACGAAAATTCGGCAGCAATTCCCTACAGTTCTCCAAATACACAATGTTGAATGACTTGTCACTCTCCATATGTATTCAGAGAACATTAAAGGAACGGTCAACCAAACTTAATCGTCAAATAACAATTAAAAAAATGATTAGTATTTACCACCTAAATGACATTAAAGATTCAAAGACAGTCCCAAAACGGGGACTATTCAAGAATTACACCTAATGCGTAATTCTTGAACGGGTACTAAGTCTATCATATATGAACAACATTTCCTTAATAATTGTGACAAAAGTAAAGCACGACAAAGGACCGGGACGGAGGGAGTAATAATAATTATCTATATTAATAATTACAACAATTCAAAGGAGGGAGGGTGGCAGTGGGGTGGGGGCGGCGGCAGGGGGATTTAATTCGTCTTAAACTTAAGTGAGGAGATAAGTGAGGAGATAAGTGAGGAGATAAGTGAGGAGATAACCCACTTACACTTTATTTGCCCTTTATGAGGAAGATTTAATCCGTCTTAAGCTTAAGACGGGTCGATCCGTCTTCAATCAAAATTTGGGAAAAGGTAGTAACTTATTAACATATTCACAACTTGAATACTCATCAATGAGGGGAAAGGGGCAGGGGAAAGAATGAGGGGTGGTCCGGTGGGTGGCAGAGGGTGGTCCGGCCAGGGGCAGGGGAAAGGGGAAAGGGAAAGGGAAAAGGAAAGGGAAAGGGAAGGGGAAAAGGAGGGGGTGGTCCGGTGGTGGCAGCGGGGTCCGGCCAGGGGCAGGGGAAAGGGGAAGGGGAAAGGGTGACCAAGGGAAGGGGAAAAGGAGGGGGGGTGGTCCGGTCGGTGGTCCGGTCGGTGGCCGGAGGGAACAAAAGAAATGAAAACATAAATAAGAGAAGAAAGAGAGAGAGACCTGAGAGAGAGGAGGGAATAATTTAGTGGGTCGTCGTTGTGGTCTTTGTGGTGGCCGTCGTCGTTGTTGTTATCGTCGTTGTCGTCGTCGTCGTCATCGTCAATTTGGGGATTTAGGTTTAATGAAAATGATTTCGGTAAAGAGGAAGAGACGCGAGGTTAATCATTTAAAAGACCCTGCGACGGAATTTCCGTCGCAAATCCGTCGCAGGAAAAAACACGTGTCTGTCATCTATTCACCTTTGCGACGGATTTTCCGTCGCACTTCCGTCGCAAAATAAGGTATTGCGACGGATATTCCGTCGCAGAAAAAACACGTGTCTTCTACCTTTGGTCAATTTGACAGTCAATTATTCACCTCTGCGACGGACTATCCGTCGCAAGTCCGTCGCAGTATCTTATTAAGCGACGGATATTCCGTCGCAATTCCGTCGCATACTTTCCCGCCATGTGAAAAGTTGGGCGCCATATGTGAAAATGAACTGCGACGGAATATCCGTCGCAAATCCGTCGCAACTAGTAATTCCCGTCG
>JAIUZE010023793.1:0-17810 GCA_022085475.1 Heliosperma pusillum | reverse complement strand
ACGAAAAAGGGTCGGTGCAGTGAAATTGCACAAGTCACCCGAGAACAACAAACACCATTTCTATCATTTCCAATTTTTATAAATCACTTCTATCAACTATCAACAATCAATATTCATCATCAAAAATCATCAAATAAGAACAATCATCATCCATAACATAATTCCTAAACTTACTAATCGTAATCTAATACGAATTCTAGCATTTAAAGCATGTAAAACACGTAAATGATATCGTGTAACCCTTCACCGTTACCTTTTCGCGTCTTTAATCGATTACTAAGCCTTCCTAGTAGTCTCCACCTACAATTAGGTAATAAAAGATGAATATAATTCACCTTGAGAAAGACAGATAATTTAAAAAGCGAGAAAGACGGTAATTTTATTAACAATACGGATAGAGGAAGCTAAGAGGGGAAGAATAAGACGATCTTACGTGAATTTGAGCGAGTAACGAAGGAGTACCGATGATTCTAAGATCGATCAAGAAAGGGGTTTAGGTTTTGGTGGTTTGATAAGGAAGAAGGAGATGTTGAATTGCGTTGTGAATGAAAATAGGTTAAGTGGTAGTATGATATGTATAAGGAGAAAGTCAACAAAAGCCAAAGACGGCTCAAAAGTCAAGAAAAGTCAAAGACGACTTAAAAGTCAAGAAAAGTCAAAGACGACTTAAAAGTCAAGAAAAGTCAAAGACGACTTAAAAGTCAAGAAAAGTCAAAGACGACTTAAAAGTCAAGAAAAGTCAAACTCGCCTTAAGACGGGATTCTCATGGAATCTCGCGGAAATTCCAAATACGAAATCGGAAATTCTAAATTCGACTCGGAACATAAAATTCTAAATTAAAACTTAAATTTGCTGAAAGGTATCCGTAAAATATTTTCACTAGAAAAATAGGGTACATTTCCGGGTGTTACAGGAGGGCTATCCTGTAAAAAAAGAAATTTTTAATTGAAATGACTGGAATGTGCTTGTTTGGTTATAATGTTGAATTTCGTCTCGAAATGCGAACTTGACCAGGATTAGAAAATCCAATATTATTAAAAAAATCGGCGTTTTACTAAATCCATATCCTATAGGAATAGGAAGTTATAGTTGAACGTAAATTCGGAAAGATCCAAAGATGGTAATCAGGACGAGGGATTTGAGGAAGAGGCGCGGCAAGAGCTGCGACTGCGACTCTTCGAAAGGGCGCAGCTCATGCTACCTCCGTTCCCGCGTTAATTCGTCCTTGATTGGAATTGGGATAGCGCGAATAGTATAAATAGGTACGTCGGGGAAGCTATATTCGTATACAAATCTTTCGTCCATTATTCGTCTATCACAAAAAAACTCTCTAATCACAAAACTTTTTCACAATTATAGATGGTTTCGAAACCCATCTTAAAGAGTGGACCAACGAGTTCACCAATGTAGAAAAGCACGATATGGGTGCTTTCAATTTAGGAACAATCTTGTGCCTAAAATTGGTAAGGTAGTGAGGCCTTTCCTGGATGTCTGTCTTGAATACTGGGACCCAAATTTGCATGTTTTCGCCTTTCATGGAGCCAATATTTGTTCCTTTCCTAAGGAATAGCTACCATTGGAGGGTGGGATCCTGAAGATGCACCAGCTATATCCCTTAGCTCCCATCTTTCTGATTGCTATTTCTCTTTGTCTACGTAATCTCATATTACATAAAACTTTCTGAGTACGTGTCTAGGTCTGAATCCAGACTCAAGCCCTTTAGCCTAAAGGTAACTCCCACTGTTTTACTAGTATAATGGGATAGGATATCAGCTATAGAAACAACTTCTAGTCCCTCCAATACTGTCGAATCCAAGTTACTGAAGTAGGAGCATGGGGGTTGATCCTTTGTTTAGTTTCTATTTAAAATCCATGAACAAGGCAGCCATTTATTTCCAAACAACCTAAGCATTCAAGTTCAGGAAGTCTGAACTGCTCCCAAACGTTCAGCCGAAAAAGCCAATTTCAACTGGTCATATCTGGTGTTTTACTTGCTTAATATTTATGTTCTTGATATGGATAAAGTCTTGAATATGTCCTCTTTCATATGGCTTTGGAATCAACAAGATTCATCGAGCAAATCTCTCACAATTGATCTTCAAAGACTGTCACGCAGAATGCAATGCTATTTTCCTGAAATGACCTGTCCATGCTAAAATGTTCATAACTCAATATTTAGTGGATATTTTTGATTTATTCTTTTTGGATATCAAAGCTAACGGTCATAGCTTGCATTTGAATCATCATGGGAATTTTTAATCCATCTGAGCTGGGAGATATGATTTTTCAAAGTTCCTACTGCGACACAAGAAGACTGATGAGCAGTCACTTCTGACCTGTACTTACTTAAAGGCTTATAACTGAAGTTCCAGGAACTGTTTTTGCATGATTCTAATTGTAGAAGGAAGATAACTCATATAGCTTCACATTGGCTACTCATGAGTCTCCTAATTCTATCTGTGCAGAAAGTGATAGCATCTGCAAGATGCCTCTGGAATCTGGAATGCTGCTGCACAGTTGTCAAGTGACCTGCTAGTACTCAAACCTCTGTATCTAGTTTCATACATCTTTTGCGGTTGCTTCTTTTTTGCCATGAAAGCTAACACCTTTAGATTTAAAATGAGATATCATGAGCCTTAAAATTCAACCTAATGAAGGAGTTATGAAGCCTGCAAGACATGTCTGATTTCAGAAAATGCTACTGAAAGTCAGCTTAGCACTTGTGTTCAGCAAGGTTGTTTGTATATGCTCAAGTACTTTGAAGTGCACGTCCAAGGCGACAAGTTGATCTTTGAATGATCCAAAATGTGTGAACATCATGTGGTAGCAAAAGGAAGCAAGACAAGCCCCAAAAGAAAATGCTCAACAATGTCATTTCAGGAAAGGGACAAGCTTACTTTTTCAGTTGCTTTTCTGTCCAAATTGCAGTCTGTCCAAGCTTGTCTTATTAGTAGACTTTTGCATCTGTTTTGTATCCTTGTAAGGCTAATTGCAAGCCCTTAGATGTAGCTTTATGTTGTATGGTAGAGATCTTTTGTAATGCTCTATATAAAGAGCCTTTAGTCCTTTGTAATAATCAGATTTTGATAAATGAAAATACATGAGATTTATTATCTCCTTTTCAACTTGTGCTTGGCTTAGTTGAATCCTCTTTTAAGTAATCTGTGCTTTTCTTGATTACTTGGTTAGCCTTGATAAATTGTGCTTCTGCCTTGCTTAGCATAGTTTATCTAGGTTAGCATTGCAGTTCATGTTCTTCGTCTGTGCTTGGCTTGCCTAAGAACAAGTTCTGGACAACAGTTAGTCTAGTCTCTGTGCTAGTCTTGAGATTAGT
This sequence comes from Heliosperma pusillum, assembly GCA_022085475.1. Classification (NCBI taxonomy): domain Eukaryota; kingdom Viridiplantae; phylum Streptophyta; class Magnoliopsida; order Caryophyllales; family Caryophyllaceae; genus Heliosperma; species Heliosperma pusillum. The sequence goes on along the minus strand of JAIUZE010023793.1, from coordinate 14,475 downwards.
CTTCTGTTCCTATCTTTTATTTATTTGTTACAAAAATCAGAAAACTTATCCCACAAAAATAGCCTTGTTTTGATATATTTTAGTGCTGCATTTTCATAAGAATCCTTGGGTTCTTGTGTGAACATTGAGTCCTTTGCAAAACACCATTGACCCCTAGGTTGGTGTTTCAGCTACTTTCATATGCATCATCATATGATGCAATGTACTCCATTTTCGTTGTCAAATCCACAATGATAAACTGCCTGGAACACTTCCAGCAGATACATGACATTTATATTTTGAAATGTCACTCCTACTTGGAACCTTTCCAATAGTCCTTTCTGCTTGGTACTCTTCCAACAGATAAATCTTCTATAAAACACAGCCAGTTCGTGATTTCAAATCACTTTGATCAGTTTGGAAATTGAAGTCTGTGTAACCCCTTACACACAACTCACTGTAAACTCCAAACACATGGAACATATCTTTAGTCCTTTGCAAGTAGTAAAGGATGTTCTTTATGGCTATCAAATGACTCTCACTTGGATTTGATTGCAAATGATTCGTCATGCTCAAAGCATACGAAATGTCGGATTGAGCATACATCACAGCGTATATAATTGATCCCGCAGTGGAAGTAGAAGGAATCAATTATCATGTGTTCAACTTCCTTGAACTAGTCAAAGATCTTATCAACATAAGAATTTTGACTTAATGCTAATATCCTTTTAGATTTATCTTCATAAATCCAGATATCTAAAAGATATATTCTACTTCTCCAAAATCTTCCATCATCTAAAATGATCTATATGTCTCCACATATACGACTGATGAAAACCATATTACTCCCACTAAACTTCATGTATTCAACATAATTCCACGAGATATCGAGAAATATTTCACAACATGATTGACACACTAATTCCAACTCTTTAGTGCTTACTTAAGACAACCTCTTAAGCTTGCAAAATTAACATAGGATAAATAGGATCTACGAGCCCACAGGTGGATATAAAAATTCTACCTCTTCTAGAATCGTATTCAAGAAGATGGTCCTTGAGATCAATTGTCATCATATTATTATGAAATGATGTAATCGCTAAGTATATACGAATGGATCGAAGAATTAAGGTTGGTGCAAAACTCTTTGCCTACCAATTTATCTTTGAAAATTTTTTATTGTTCATCCATGCAAATTTCGATCTTAAAAATCAATTTACATTGAAGAGGTCGTACTTCTTCAAGTAAAATTTACCAGGTCACATACCTGACCATCAGGCATGGAGTCCATTACGAATCGCATGACTCTAAGCCATAGCAAGAAGTTGGGACAAGAAACAGTCTTTTATAAGTCACAGATTAGAATTCATCACTATTAAGGAGTGATAAAATTCCACCTGACATCTTATGTGACAACCCTCGTGAATGCGGAAATAAAACATACAAGCATGTGAATTATAAAACGGAAATATGAAGTTTTTAAAACTTTTATACATGAAAGATAGAAATACGAGGAATGTCAGTAATTACAAACCAAATATAAAATACTACAAGAGACGTAGTCTCTCAAAATGTTAACCAACAACAAAGCGATTAGCAACTAGCTAATCAACGTCTAGAGGTGTTTCATCCAGAGACAACGCCCGCTAGCTCACACCCGAACCCAAAATACCACAAGCAAAAAGCCATCCAATCTAGCAACCTGTTCATCCATGAAAAACATGAACGCCACAGTCAGTGGGGAGTAACTCCGGGTTCTCCCAGCCATATCACATTAAACGTACATAAAAGGAAACACAAAAGTAGAAGCATGCATATATAGATATACATGTGAAATACGATAAGGATAGATAGGCAATTCAATATATCATGATAAGAGCATAAGAAGTACAAGTCCGAATCCATCATGTTATACAAAGACTCGGGGAAGACACTCTTAGGCAACCGAATACGCTCACTAGGGCTTACATCTCACCGTTAGCGGTATAAGTTTGATAAGATTGAGACTCGACAAACAAACCATGCCAAGTCATTCAATGATCAATCATATAATCATTCATCCAAACAATACCACACAATGACGACATCTCTCACGGTAACTGAAACCACTAGAACCGTTTACATGGAAAGATTGATTAAAAGGGCATCCACGGGATAAGACATTGCCCTGACGCATACACGATTCAATTCATTCGTAATGTAGACTAATTTCTCCGGTAGGACGACGATAATAATACGGGTCCTGAGTCTAAACCTGGCCAGACTCTCGGAATTAAGACGTGTTCCGATTCGACATACGATAAACATTTCGCATCCAAGACTCGGTCAATCATCGACGCCGAGTACCCCAAATTCGGTCGCTAATTCACGAAAGAGGCGGAAAAGAGCTCAAGCCTCATAACAAGCGGTACGCTACATGCAAATAACACCACCTCGCAAGTACACAACATTTGAAGGTCGGGTCAATCAACGCAAAGCGTTCGCCTCCCAACAACGTCGTCGTATGCCCACTAACACATGCAATCAAGCAGTAGGATACCTCCCCGTTCCGACATTCCAGCCTTACGAACGTGGAGGTAGCCAAGGGAATGAGAGTACAAAGCACATAACCAAATAGTGCTCAAACCGTAACATTTGTAAAAACCGACTCAAAGTGGGACATACCAAAAACCGTCACAAAACATGGGAATAGGGAATTTATTATAAACTTAACTATGATAAAATGAAAAAAATCAATACATGATACATAAGCATTAGACCAAGTTTAAGAAGCATAATAAATAGGAAACATAGATCTTATCTCAAAACAACAAGTTTGGAAACTAACTAAAACAAGGGTCCACTTCAAACTGTTATAACTAGAGTTATATATATGCAAATACAGATATTTGAAGTTGAGGTGATAGCTTATCCTCTTACGGTTCCAACGGTAGGTTACAAGCCCAAAACAAGCAAGTAACGAAGGAGATATGATCATTTTACGAAAAGGGGTCAGTGCAATGAAACTGCACAAGTCACGACCGTGACTTGTATTTCAAGCCCGTGAAACTCTCTGTTACGCAAGGGTATTTGGTCAGCCACTATTTCACGCTCGTGACTTGAGTTTCACAACCGTGACTTGGGTCAAGAGAACTCCATTTTGTTCTAACCTCAACCATCATCAACTATTATCATAAATCATCAATTCTCATATCAATTCTCAACAAACAACAAGTATCATCATCAACAATCATCAACTAACAACAATCATCATAAATAATGTAACAACCCGAAATATACCCTATTTTTCTAATGAAAATATTTTTACGGATACTTTTCAGCAAATTAAGTTTTAATTTAGGATTTATTGTTTCCAGTCGAATTTGGAATTTCCGAGTTCGTATTTGGAATTTCCGTGAGATTCCATGAGAATCCCGTCTTAAGTCATCTTTGACTTTTCTTGACTTTTGAGTCGTCTTTGACTTTTCTTGACTCTTAAGTCGTCTTTGACTTTTCTTGACTTTTGAGTCGTCTTTGACTTTTCTTGACTCTTAAGTCGACTTTGACTTTCGTTGACTTTTCCGACTCACCTCTCAATTTGAAAGACCGAAATTATATTTGAAAAATAATATATTTAATTTATTTTAATTTATTAAGATTTATTTGAATTTATGATAATTTAATATAATTATTTTGAATTTATTCGGAATAAAAGAGAAGGTTTTACGGTTTAACCCCGAACGTCATTTAACTATTCCCGAGTCAACTTAAATTCCGAAACAAACCCGATACCCGACTCTTACATGAGTCACACGCCCAAGTCAACTCTTTCCACTCATATTAGATCTTTTGATTATTTTGATTAAACTAATACAAAGATCTAAGATATTTGTAATTTTATCAATCGGTCAGTTTAAATTACGCATATCGCTTAAACTGACCCGATATCTGTCAATCCACACGCCTACTTCCTCTTGTCCTCTTAGGATTAGATATTTTCATTAAAGTAACATAATATCTAAATAATATCTAGATATTTGATTAAACTATCATAAAATCTAATAATATCTAATTAATTACCATAATATATTTATAAAACCCGAGTCAATCCCGTAACAACAATTTCAAAACCCGACTCATTAATTCTTCTATAATTACACGGCACACCCACCCATTACTCACTAACTATCTTTTCATTTTACAATAAATCAACTTAATATCTAATTAATACCTTCTTTAATATAATCATAATCGTTCTTCGTGTTCTTGAGCGTTCTTCATCGTTCTTGAGCAAAATCGTCATAAAACCTTCGTTACTTGTTCAAATCCGTCCTAACTTATATTTCTAGAGTCTCCTCTCCGCTCTCCATCTCCACGTACGTTTTATTTCCAATTCCGACAAAATCGTTTTCAACACTTTAATTGTTGAAATCAAGTTTTAATTCTAATAATGTTATTTTTGTCATTTCTTATAGGAGAAGATTTTGAAGACGAGTTTGGTGACTTGTATATTTTAGAAGAAGATTAGTAGACGGGTTTTTACTTCTTATTTTGGTGCTAATTGATTTTGTGCTAGCTATGGTAACGATTCTGAGTTACTCGACGAACTTATGTTACATATTTTTGTTTTAGTTTATATTATTGTTATTTACGGTTTTAACTAGTAACATGATAAGTTGTTATTTTTATTATGGTGTATGAATTTTTAACATGTTTAGTGTTCTTGACATATTTGGATGATTTGTTCATAATCATGATTTTTGGTATGGATGATGGTTAAATTGGTTGTAAAAATGGTTGTTTGTTAATTAAAACATGTTAGAAATAATTTAGAGTTGATGTTGGTGGTGGCCGTAGGGGGCTGTTTTGGTGGCTGGAAAACCGGGCCAAACCAGGCCGGTTCAGGCCGGTTCAGACCCGGTCCAGCCCGGTCTGGTTGGTCCGTGTTTTGGTCCTTTGAGTTTGAGTCGATACTTGATTGTTTTGTTGTTGTTTTGACGGGTTTTAAATATGTTAAGCATGCGGGAAATATTAAGGAACGATTTTTAGAAATGATGACCAAAACCGGTTCAACCCATGAACCGTGGGTCCCTCTTTGGACTTGTGACGGTTTTTGAGTTATTGTTATTTTACCGTGTTTTGTAATATTTAGCAAGTGGGAAATGTTAATAAGTAAATTATTTAATTAAAAGTTTTCATAATATTATTATTTCTCACATGTTAGAAATTATAATACGAGATTGTAGTTTAATTTGATATCCTTTAAGTCAAGCGGGTTTTTCGTAAGATTTAATAATTCACATGTTAGAAGTTTTAATAAAATAACATGTAATGAATATGATGAATTTATGTTCAAGTCTATGTGGTAAAGACTCTGTTTCTAGCTGGTTTGACCAAACGGGTTTGGTCAAACTAAGATCTAGTCAGCCCCGTTTTGACTGATGACCCGTCGCGGGACTCGGGTCGGGGATTTGTCTTCAGTTAAGGTTTTATTTAATGAAAGAATGAATGAGCCTTAGTAGATATGAGGCGATATGATATTTGAATATGATTTATATGCAATTAGTCACATGATAGAAAGTTTTCCCGTGACTGTTTGATTGTATGATATATGTCGTGTTGACTAAGTACCCATAGAGAATTATGAGTATATGGCGTCTTGACCATTCTAATTCTAAATGAGTAGCTTGGACCATGACCTTGATAGGCTTTACTGTCTTTAACGAGTATATGTTCACCTGATGATAGCTTTTGTGTCACGGCTTGGTGGGTTTATATCCAAGTCGGGGCATGGCTGCCTAATCCACTTTGGGAATGGAGCCAGCTTAAGTACTAGCCATCTCTGCTTAGGGGTCGCCTAGTAGAGTTTCTCATGTACGGTTATGTCATGGGACGGGGAATGGAATAGCTGTTGTCGCTAGGTCTGATCAGTCTAGGACTAGGATGTTTTCCTACCTTGTGGTATAGCCTCGAGTTACAGAAGTCGACTATTGACTGTACTAGGAACTTATGCCTGTTTGTAGACGTATTGGTCTTTCATGTTTGATGATTCTATGAATCTTAGAAGGTGAGATGCAAGCCGGCTTAGGTTGATAGAGTTTGGATTACCGGATGTTAACTGATTCACATGATATTTTGTATGATTAGGGTTTGAGTGTATCAGGGCCATGTTTTAAATGTAACCTCTGAGCCAGTATACCAGCTTCCCTACCTCGTGTTATAGGTTGTTAACAGATTCACATGATATCTTTCATATGATAGGTTATATGTTAGTTATTTGTTTCATAACATGAAAAGCATATCGTATATGTTAAGGTTTTGTATTTCCCATATACATCTCTTTTATGTTATTCATGTTTTATTAACCTCGACATTTCGTGGCTGGGAGAACTCGGAGTTACTGCCCACTGACTGTGGCTTCCGTGTTTATATTTAATGCGGTTGGTAGGTTTGTGATGCATACTTGGGTACATTGACGAGCTAGCGAGTGAAGTATTACCTTGGACCTATATTCGGTTCTTAGGATTGTATATTATTATACACTCTTTTATTTCCGTATTTATACGAGAGATATGTCTCCCGTTTTAGATACTTCTTATGTATAATATTATTTCCTTTTTGTTATGAACCTTTTTTTTTTAAGACACCTTTGTTATGATGAATATATTTAATAGTAGGTTCCGGTTTTAAAATTTACCGATTTTCACTAAAGTGAACCTATTAGAAACGTATTCTCATCTTTTATTTAATTAAATTACTTGTTTATCTTTCCGCAAATTTGAGGGTGTCACAGTTGGTATCAGAGCATTTTTGCTCCCGACGCACGTTTGGTGTACCCTACGCTATAAATATAACTTGACCTAATAAAATAATAAACTTGTGAGATAGAATGGTAGAGTGGGTAGATTAGGATTTGTGTAGTCATTTGTTTATGCTAAGTGTTCGGAGAGTAACTTAATTTGTTTTGTTTTATGAAGAGGGTTTGACCTCGTTTAGAAGAGATCGTTGGTTAGTGCCAACAGGTTCCCTCAATAATGATAAGCGAGATTTATGTCGTTCTAAGTCCGCTATCAAGCAATATTTATAAGTCCAAACTAAAACTAACTAGGGCAGCTAGTGATAAGTCCGGGTCGATCACAGGGAGGCGGTCGATCTAATCAAATCTAGGGTCAAGTTCAGTTCTGCCAAGTAACAGGTTTTAATAGTTTGAGAGGTTGAGAAAGAGGGATAACAAACAAAAGCAATAATCGAAATGCAATAAAAAGGGTACGAAAATCAGATGAAGGAAAAACTAGGGCAGAACGGGTTCACTATGGTGTCAAAGGGATCGGTCGAGCCAAGGTCTAAACAGTCTAAAGGGTGAGAAAGTTGCTTGTTCGGCCTCCTAACCACCCCTAGCGACTCTGATAACTGGTTCGGTCTCACAGAAATCACTATCCTATATGTCTACCGATCGGTATAAGGCTATGCCGATTGGTGTCAGGTCTATTTTCCCAATCACTTGGTCAGTCTCAGGGGAAATACACTAAACAAATGATAACCTAGCGTCCTAGGTCAGTCAAACGACAATTAAATCAAACATAGGTTCAGATGCATAAACGGTTTAATTGGAACCCCCAAATCCCGGATCCACAATAGTTCACCCTAGCCCTAGCATGCAGATTAGCTACTCATGGTGATAGATCTAAGCATATGAACTACTGTATTAGCATAAGACATCATAGCAAAGCGATGTGGAAACAATAAACGAACGAAATAACTAAATGCGAAACAAAGAAACCTGAAATAGGTCTGAATACAAGGCTATGTCGATCGGCAGAAGAGTATCCCGATCGGCGGAAGTACAAAAACGAACGAAAACTTAAAACTAATCGACTAAAATGTAAACAATAATCTAAAATGGAGTTTTTGAGCGGAAACTCGATCCGTGACAAGGGATCTTGCGTCTAGGGAGAGATACCCCCTCACTCTCTTCACTTCTCCTTCATATAGAGCTAGGTTTTCTCCTTTGGGCTTCGATGTTTCTTCTGAGTGACTTGGGCTTCGGAAAGCTTCGGTCCCGTTGCTCAATAGCTTGCCCAGTAGATTAGAGAGGTAGAAAACGAAAGTGGGCTTGTCATTGCCGATCGGTGTCCTAGCTTACCGATCGAGTGGGCTTCAAGAAGTGTGTACGATCGGTGTCCTAGCCCACCGATCGGTGGATGGGTCTTGACGATAGGTGTGGGCTTGAGTTGTCCTCTATAGGTCTTCATTTGATAGTTCAAGGTAGATGTGGGCTCCCAGCGATATGTGGGCTTGTATGAAGTGTCCACAAAGCTTAGGAAGAAGTGGAAAGGGCCCCCAGGATGTCTCTGCCGATCGGTGGTAGGCCAATTGGCCCTTGGTCGATCGGTAGGTGGCATTGCCGATCGGTGGTAGTGTTAAATTCCTGCACCGCTCACTGAACTTAAAACGTCCGCCATTTCTTCGTTACTTGACGGATTTTGGCGTTCTTGGTCTCATTCCGAAGCTAAGAAAGAGATCTATCTTATCCATTTTGAATCGCCTCAATCACATATCTAGAACTCAATCTATTTCCCTTCAAACTATCCAAAATGCATCCAAAAGCACCCCGAGAAGTCCTAAACCTGCAATTGAGGAACAAAACATACCAAAGTAGCATAGGCGAGGGATATGACATGAAATCGGCTCAAATGAGCTATAAGTAAGACTGAAATGGGGGCGAATAAGTGTGTAAATGTGCATATAAAATATGCACATCAAACTCCCCCAAACCAAACCTTTACTTGTCCTCAAGTAAACATAAACCAAAGCACACTTAATGACCACGGTAAGAAATAACGACTCTGGACACTCCTGCTTTCTGTTCATCCAAACTATGGCTTTCACAAATAGATAAGAACAAGTGCACAAGAGTCGACCTTCAAAACAGGTCTTATACATGCCTAAATTTCAATGTTCTTCATGAATAACGCTAGACCTTGCAAACGAGCTCAAAAGTAGAGACTCAACAAGCACACTCAATAACATGATCCAAGTTCGTAAATAATACTCGTAGTACTAAAAGTTCTCAAGGTATGCTGGGCACAAGGTTGTAATGGGGCTATGTTCAATAGGTGAAAGATGGGTGCGTGCTAACGCGTATGGGAGTGTGGGGCTCAAAAAACTGGTGGTTGCGCTACCACTAATGAAAAGACCCAGACGACCATAACATTAACCAATACCGATCATAGGCAAAAATTCGAATCTCTTGACATTATCATAACTTCGGTATTTGCACTTCACACAATAGGAATTCACATTCATGTATTGATAGCACCATTTTGGAACTGCTACCTTCACAATAGATCTCAGTATTTCACTTTATTGTTTGGAAACTCAACTTTCGATCACTATTCTTGCTGTATAACTTGCTATGAAGCTGAATTATTCTCCAGACATTCATATAACTCTGAAACAGGCCAAAAACAGGGGCTTGCCGACCGTCAAACACCTTCACCGATCGGTGTACTAGGCCACACCGATAGGTATCAGCTCAAAAACTTCAAAAATCAGGCCCTTTTCTTCATTTGACACGTTTTGGTGACATAACTCTCCTATACGCAACCATTACAGTCTGCGTAGGATGTTTTTACGATGTAGTTCATAATTTGTAAGGTTGTAACCAAGATAGTCAATATAGTCTTGTGAAACGTGGTCAATAAAGAGTGGATCCTACATCTAAAGGGACGAATCAAGGCAATTTGGCTAAGTGGAGTTCAAATTTAAGTGAATGCCCGGTCCGCGGACCTAGGGTGCATACCTTCGGAAACTACAACGAGTCAATATTCACACTTATGAATCAAGCACGAGCATACAGGTTAAGAATTACAGTACGACATTGAGAAGCATTTCGATACAAAGTAGATTCACATCAAACAAGTCAATTTAGACATGTTAGACTCGTTAATCCAATCTAATCTCAATATGTCATATCATATAAGTTAGGCCACAGTTGAGATGAATTAAGCTAAGTGTATATATCTTCATCGTCATTTTGCACATCTCGAACCATTACACACACATAAGCAGTTCTTAAAATTTTTATTTTCACATATGAACATGCAACTGCTTATAGTACATTTGAATGAAGCACATATGAAGCACACAACCAAAACCCACCCCCAAACCAAACTCGTCATTGTCCTCAATTGACGAAAATCGGTGCAAAGGTGGTTAAAGGAGAATGGGGAATGCAGGTGAGAGTGAAAGTGGAGAGGGTAGACTTACAGAATGAGTGAGAGTTCCCCCAAACCGATTCAAAGCAAGGCGGTGAATGGTGAACATGTCCTCACCATCCCGAGCTATCATCAGCTAGACGGCTCCGTCATTACCTGTAGCATTACAAAACAGGAGGAAAAAAGTCTCTCTCGCTCTCATCTCACAAATGTCTTAAAATGTCTCAAAACGAAAGCAAAAATTGTCTAACTATTACAACTGAAATAAGTTTGTTCCAAAAACGAAAAGCAAATAACAACGGGTTGCCTCCCGGAAGCGCTGGTTTCAGTTAGGTCCCGCACGACCTTGTTTAGCTTCGGATCAAGTGTAGGGAATGTCATCAGCACAGGCCTCTCTTGGCCTCCAAACAGCACGAGCATCCACAGGAGGATGGTTGGGCCATAGTACACTCGGCAGACCGGCAAGTGGTGAATCTCCGTGCCCGGTTGATCTCGGATGGCCTCGCCAATCACGTGAGTCATAAATTCCTGCATCCAAAGGTTGAAAAGTCTCCAAGGTGTCTCCAAAGATGTGAGACGGAGATATAACATTAACAGAACAGGCAGAACTCATAGCATCAACACTAGCAGGAGACAGGGGAAGGTCAGAACTAAAAATCTGGGGCAGGGGATGATCATGGAGCTCTGTGGGGGGTGGATGCCGATCGGCAAGGGTGTGAGGCCGATCGGTGGGTACAGGTTATGGGGTCTTTTGCTCATTTTCAACGGGTTCTGTCCTTATAACTAAAGGTGCAGGTGGTTTACTAGAAGATTTAAATACCAGAAGCTCACCACCCACCTTAAAAGTCATGGTCTTCTTAGCCACATCGATTAAAGCCCCCGTAGTGTGTAAAAATGGTCTCCCTAATATGATAGGGATGTTAGCATCCTCGGGTATGTCTAACACCACGAAATCAACAGGAATGAAATACCCTCCAATCCTAACCGGTACGTCCTCAAGTAAACCCAAGGGTCGTGAGGTGGTCCTATCCGCCATTTGTATCGTCATGTTTGAGCTCTTGAGTTGGGTCAAGCCCATCTTCTTAGCTAAGGACAAGGGTAGGACGCTTACACTAGCACCTAGGTCACAAAGAGCATTTTCGATGTTAATGGTGCCTATGACACATGGGATACTAAAGCTACCTGGGTCAGCAAGTTTAGGTGGAGAGTCGCTTTGTCGAGGTGCACTACACCTTTCTGTGAAAGCGACAGTCCCAACCTTGGGGAGTGTCTTCTTACGGTTCAACAGATCTTTGAGAAACGTAGTATATGAGGGTACTTGCAAAACTAAATCTAGAAAAGGAATAGTGATGTCAAGTTTAGTAAGTACCTCTTTGAACTTACCGAATTGTTCCTCATAGGGGGATTTCTTCTTGAGACGATTAGGGAAAGGAAGTTTAATCTTCGTCCCAGCTTCTTCTGACTGCTTCCCCTTGCCCAAACCAGCTTCATCATCATTCCCAGAAGCTTTGAAAAGTTCAGACCGATCGGTATAGGGTATGGGTCGATCGGTGGGAGTGATATTCTGGCCATTTTCTTCGTTTTTCTGCTTCTCAGACCTCTCCGCATTCTTCTCAGAACTTACTGCTCTGTCCTCAGCCTCATAGGTGGTCCCACTCCTCAATGTTATGGCATTCACATGGTGGACATGATCGGTGGTTTTGCTAGGCTGAGATGGGAGGTGGCCTTGCTGCCTTTGAGCTTGTGAGGCAGCTAGTTGAGCTATCTGAATCTCCCAGTTCTTAATAGCCCCCGCCTTTTCTTGGTCCATTTTAGCCACTTGAGCAATGAGGTGCTCCTGGCTTTTCTGCATTCCCATCAGCATCATCCTCAAATCGTTCATATGTGTGAATGTAGGAGGCTTGAAAGGTTGAGGTCTGTTTTGTTGCTGGTATGGAACTTGACCGATCGATTGAGATGGTTGGTCGATCGCTGGATGCTGGTACTGAGGTTTTGGCCTGTTGTACTGCTGGTTGAAGTTCTGCTGCTGATAGTTCTGATAAGCAGCAACCTGTTCTACTACCCCTGGGTACCCAAAATTGTCCAGAGTGTATTGTTGTTGGAGGGCACCGATCGGTGAGAGTATAGGACTGATCGGTGGAGCTGTGTTTACCTTCAAACTGGCCAACTTTGCTTTAAGATCCTCGATCTGCGAGGTCATGCTCTGCTGGAAATAAGAATCATCCCCTATAGCACCAACTGTGGTACTTGATTGGCCATACCGGATACTATGGCTGGCCATAGTTTCAATGATGTTACGAGCCTCAGCAACCTCCACGGAAGAAAACATCCCATTAGCTGCTGAATCCAAGGTCCTCCTCGAGTCCGCTGTTAAGGCATTGTAGAATGTCATCGCCATGAACCCTTCACCAAAACCGTGATGTGGGCACTGTTTTTCCAAACCCTTAAACCTCTCCCATGCGTCGTATAGGCTCTCATTTAACCGCTGCCTAAAACCAGTAATTTGCATCCTGAGGTTGGATGTCCTCTCCGGAGGGAAGAATTTCCTGTAGAATGCTAGGACAAGGGTGGCCCAAGTGTTTGATGTGGCTGCTGGCACAGTTTCCAGCCAGAATGATGCCTTGTCCCTCAGTGAATGTGCAAACATCATCCTTCTCAGCTGATCTTGTGTCACCCCTTCGTGGGTGATCAATTGGCAAAGGTCACAAAATTGGTTGATGTGGCGCGCCGGGTCTTCGGATAGCGTACCACCAAATTGTTCTTTGTGGATGAGGTTGTAGAAGGATGGGTCAATTTTAAAGTTGGTTGCTGTGAGGTTAGGGCTGAGAGTCCCTGTGGGCACCTGTGCAACAGTAGGCATCCCTTCATCACTAAGTTTAGGCATTGTGGTTCTTGGTGATGTTGGTGGGGTTGATGTAGGTGATATTGTAGGTGATGGTGAAGATGTAGGTGTTATTGTGGGTGTATGAGTGCTTTCGTTGTCAGCCAGCCTTCGATTTCTACGCAGTAATCTTTCTGGTTCAGGATCGAAGTTCAGCAGGGCAGCAGAATTTCTCCTGCTCATACAAACTTGCAGAAAACAGTCAGAAAATAGACAGACCGATCAGTGGGGGTATATACCGATCGGTATAAGGGTAGAATTTCACAGAAGTCACTTCGAACAGAAAAGAAACACCAAATTAATCAGAAAATCACGTCCCCGGCAACGGCGCCATTTTGATAAGCGAGATTTATGTCGTTCTAAGTCCGCTATCAAACAATATTTATAAGTCCAAACTAAAACTAACTAGGGCAGCTAGTGATAAGTCCGGGTCGATCACAGGGAGGCGGTCGATCTAATCAAATCTAGGGTCAAGTTCAGTTCTGCCAAGTAACAGGTTTTAATAGTTTGAGAGGTTGAGAAAGAGGGATAACAAACAAAAGCAATAATCGAAATGCAATAAAAAGGGTACGAAAATCAGATGAAGGAAAAACTAGGGCACAACGGGTTCACTATGGTGTCAAAGGGATCGGTCGAGCCAAGGTCTAAACAGTCTAAAGGGTGAGAAAGTTGCTTGTTCGGCCTCCTAACCACCCCTAGCGACTCTGATAACTGGTTCGGTCTCACAGAAATCACTATCCTATATGTCTACCAATCGGTATAAGGCTATGCCGATTGGTGTCAGGTCTATTTTCCCAATCACTTGGTCAGTCTCAGGGGAAATACACTAAACAAATGATAACCTAGCGTCCTAGGTCAGTCAAACGACAATTAAATCAAACATAGGTTCAGATGCATAAACGGTTTAATTGGAACCCCCAAATCCCGGATCCACAATAGTTCACCCTAGCCCTAGCATGCAGAGTAGCTACTCATGGTGATAGATCTAAGCATATGAACTACTGTATTAGCATAAGACATCATAGCAAAGCGATGTGGAAACAATAAACGAACGAAATAACTAAATGCGAAACAAAGAAACCGGAAATAGGTCTGAATACAAGGCTATGTCGATCGGCAGAAGAGTATCCCGATCGGCGGAAGTACAAAAACGAACGAAAACTTAAAACTAATCGACTAAAATGTAAAACAATAATCTAAAATGGTGTTTTAGAGCGGAAGCTCGATCCGTGACAAGGGATCTTGCGTCTAGGGAGAGATACCCCCTCACTCTCTTCACTTCTCCTTCATATAGAGCTAGGTTTTCTCCTTTGGGCTTCGATGTTTCTTCTGAGTGACTTGGGCTTCGGAAAGCTTCGGTCCCGTTGCTCAATAGCTTGCCCAGTAGATTAGAGAGGTAGAAAACGAAAGTGGGCTTGT